>JAQFZX010002991.1:0-15029 GCA_034682405.1 Hydroisotoma schaefferi | reverse complement strand
CTCTTCAAGTACCTTTTCCTCCAAAATAGCTTCACAATCTGATAAAGCAACCTCTTCCTCAGCTGCATCTCATACATGGAAGACAATACTTGAAACAAAATCTCTAGCAAACTCATCATCTTCTAGATCTACCGCAGATGAAAAGTCTGCTGTATTTGATGCATCCGTTTCGGATGTTGACTCGTGTCGAGCCACCTTAGAAGGCAAAGAGGAGGAAATAAAACGGCTGAAACGTAAGCTTAAACAATTGATGAAAGAAGGATGTTCAGTTAACCAAGACACGGCTAATACAGACTCACATAAAGAAATCTCTGATACTGGCAAAAGTGAAAAAAATATAGAATCTGCCGAAATTTCTGAAGTGGAAGATATCTCATCAAGAAATAATGAACCTAGAGCAACTGATGAGAAGGATAGGGCTACTTCATCTGCTACTTCCGGATCGACGGACCGAGAAGTTAAGAGAATAAATGAATTTGTGGGTGATATTTCTGGCTACCAGTGTAGAGAAATGTGGTGTTCACCTCCGGTCTGCCCCTCACAAGAACCTGCGGACATTGTTTCTTCTGTTTTTGAAGAGCTTAGAGATCAATGGTCATCCGCAACTATTGAACGCCCTCCTTGGTTAGTTACTACCAATGTCCTGTAGAGTTATCCGATATAAATTATGTAAATTGAAATAGATGCAAATGAACCTGCCGATGCGAAGTTTATTTATTTAGTTATGATTCATTTTATGAAGGTGTCAATGCGAGAGGAAGTGAAAAATCTAACGGTCAATTTGTGATGAATTAATACATTCTGTAACGCTAAATGGAATTTTCTGTAATATACTAATGATATATTGTATTGTGTAAACCTAATGAAGAGCCAATCAACTTTTTTTATTCTTGTAATAAACATATTATCGCAACAGCTACCAACGCCTTGAACCGTGCATTAAATTGTTGTAAAAATATTTCATTAACAAAGGGCGAGTGTATAGTCTCGCAACTAAAAATAACAACCTTGGGTCTAATGCATATTAGAAATTCATACAAAATAAGTCCTATTCGTTCTGTTCGAAGCCCTTTAGTTTCTTTGGTTTCCATAAATTGACCAAAGTCTTCCTTCGACAGCATACGAAACTTTGGTAGCATTTTTTTCCAATTTCATACGAGAAAATGCAGCACACAGACCCACCCAACCTGTTAAGAAATTAGACGGTTCCACTTTTAGAAAAACCAAATCATGGACATTTCTCTTTCAACAAATCCAACTGTTCGACAATTAGCCGATGCTCGGATTCTTGAATGTATGCAAGAGTTGGAAGCAAATGCGAGATGGGTGGCTGATCGCATTCATATCAAAAAGGTTGAGTTCGAAGGAGTTTTCAAGGCATTACGAGAGTTTGATAACTTGAGTCCGGCTGGGGCTGCCCCCGAAATCCCTCCTAATACTGCAGGCCCCTCAACCAGAGCAGAACCTGCCTGCAATAACCTATCCAGTCCAATTGCTAGTGGAAGTGGAGTCCAAGCTAAAGTACCATCAAACCCTCAAACTCCCAGTGTACCACAGGGACCTACCACTTTGACTCGAAAGAAACAAACCCCAAGTGCCCAATTAAGAACGCTGGAAAAATTATCCGGTTGCCCTTCCCCGGATAATAGTGGGACGAGCTCGATTCAACCAGGGTCAAATAATTCTGCAGCTTGCGATATCAACACAATTAACTCTCAAAATGAACCTGGAGGTCCCATGGCCAATGCCCCTCCTAAAGAAAGCATAAGGACTTCCGTAGGTGAATTCGAAGAAGCTTGCCGATTTCTACAAAATTGGGCAGCTCCATCTCCACAGCCTAAAAGCAATAATACTTCTAAGAACGTCCCTTCCCCCAATCCGGATGCTCAATTGGCGATGACCTCTATGCAGCAGCGTAAGAGTAATAATGCTTCAACGAGCAGCCCTTGCCCCGACCCGGAAGGTCAATCGGCGATGACCTCTATGTCGCAGCTTAAAAGTAGTAATGCTTCAAAGAGTAGCCCTTGCCCGACAAGCTCCTCCAGTTATATTCAAAATGCTAACACAAAATATAGCATTGTTCTCCATATCCTTGACAAATTAAACGAGCAAGGCCAGACAGTACGAGAAATGCTCGAAGTCAACGAAGCCTTGCGAGCAAGATTGGGTCAAATTTTTGTAAATACTTTACCTCAGCGTTTTCTTATTAATTTTTACCTTTTATTAAAAAAAATGCTACAGTCGGTAATGCTTATTTCTACAGGAATTAACGTCAGCCTCATCCTTGCCCGAGAATAGGCAAATGTTGGAGCAAGCTTTAATAAATCAACATGAAGAGATTGTAAATTTTGGAAAGGCAAGCACGAAGCTGTATGAATTTATGAGACATCAGGTTAAACAGACTAAAACAAATATGACAGTAACAGAAGGGCAGGGGCAGAGGGCTGGAACGCCTAATATGACCTCTCAGGTGAGCCCCAGCTCGCAACTCCCAGTGTGTCCAGATTCTATTTCAGGCTGTATTGAGATTACTGATGATGAAGACGATGACTGTTGTGAGATATCTGAATTCCCTTAATTAGACCATGTCGGGAAAAACGGAAATAGATAAATAGATGTATCGTGTGTGTCATCATCAGTCAAGAAAAGAATGCCTCGTCTTATCATATGGAAGAGCTGTAGAATCATGCATGTAAAAAGGGATGTGTAAAATTGTACAGTGTACCTCTATCTTAATGATTTATGATTACCCATCATGTAGCCTAGACGTAAGACGTCCTTTACAAGAAATGCTGTAAAACAAGTTAATAAACAATATCCACTCATCTATGAAAATGAAGAAGCATTTATTTGTCCGCATTTTGCACGTAGATTGATCACATTCTTCTGTGTCATTTTGCTATCCTAACTTCCTTGACAGTTGCCACCAGATACTTGGTTTATCATGCCAAGAAACGGCAAAATAACTCTTCAGTCCAAATCTCAGTCTAACCTCAGAGAAACTATTCCAAAGCTCTTCAGCAGTTAGAAAAGGCTAGGTTATTCGGGATCAAAATTATCAGTATCTAAAAAAATAGACATTTAAAGTCTACAGAAAGGTGAACGCTCAGAAATTACTTAGTTGCATAAGTTCAAGAAAGTCAACTTAAAATATAAGCGATATGTCTCAAAACGATGGAGGATCTGAACTCGTTCAGCTCATTGATAGCCTTCGAAACACTGCTGTGGCTTTGAGTCAGCAAACCGAAGTAAAATAAGCTATTAATCATTCTGATTTCTGACTAATGTCTTACACACGTATTGACCCATATATTTTATTTTAACCAATGTATTTTTATTTTATCATTCTAAAGGCTATCGCTGATGCTATATTGAGGTTAACCCAAGGTTCGTTTAATTAACTTAGGCTTTAATACACTATTGAAAATAGAAATAAAGTGTAATAAATGTACTGTAGGTGAACCATCATCCGCATCCGCATCGCACTTATCCGCATCGCACTTATCCGCATCCGCACCCTGTAGTCCGAGTCTCAACAGCTCTCGAAATCGGGCAGCTCAACTAAGTCTCCAGCAAAATTCCAGAGAGTCCACACGGGCAGTCGGAGCTGCAGGGAATGTATCAGGAGCGTTTCCAGGCGTTCGCGACGTATGTCGTCCTCCTTCACAAAATGGGTACGTTTAACATTTTGTAAAGTTACAAAAAGTGTCAGCATAGGTTACATCAAATGAAATTCTTCACAGGACCCTCCGATCGTTGAAAAGTAGTAACGTCAGCGGAGATTGTAGCAGTTGTGCAAGATCCTTGAAGGGAGTAATGAGTGCGGGTAAAACTAATGTATCGTATGAAACCGTAACTGATCCAATCACTGGGATGCAGCGGGCTGAAGTCATCGTATCCCTGCCACAAGGGGTGAGTGCTTGTGCCGGGTCACCAGCCATAATTCACAAGGCACGGCTAAGCGTCCCTCCTACAGCGTTGGCGAAAGGAATTATGCCACCGGATTTCGATAAATGTTTGCCCTTCAGGAGTAACGAAGATGTTGTAAGGAGTCTGACGCGTTGGTGGGGAACGTTCATGGTGGACAATTTGGACTATGTTGGAACAAACGAGATCTTCAGAGAAAATATGTATTTAGAAAGCCTTGATGTGATCGTTACCGGTTGGAAGGATCTGAACGAGTCTACTCGGGGTTCGACCGGTTTGAATAGTCATGACACTTCGGGATTGAGCCGATCCACGCCTAACAAGTAATATGGGTTTCGAAAAAGCTTCCAAGGCTCTGATGAGGGATTTCGAAGAGCGTGGAGGAAGGATTAAAATTTCAGTGTGGAGCAAAAAAAACTGCAACGATCGCTTTACTTTTTTATGCTGATATGAATAATATTCAAACAAATTCAATGCCAAACAGTAGTGAAAAATAAAGTTTCATTTTTATGGAGACGTTGTAAACTTGTACTTTATTTTTTTAAACGTAAGCTTCCTATCATTGGCCCTTATCCCTACGACGTTGTTACTCTAGATCATATCCACGCAGAGGTTCAATGTATCTCATCATCCGAAGGTGTTCTTCAAGCAATAATGCTTACCCGCTTCCTTATCTTTATTGGTCACGGTGAACCGTTCCTGGATATCCTCCAGAGAGGTAGGTTATAGGTACGTCTTCCGCTAAGACAAAGTGCATGCAACATGTCCTTGGCTGTCTTAATAAAACTGGCTTATTCTTACTTTTTGACCGCTTATCAGTGGTGACTGCGGATATGACCTTGACTTTTTCACCAACTCTAAGTTTGACCTCCTGCCTACGCCAAATTTGAAACTTCCAAGCATCATGTACGAGAGTTATCGTGGGTACAGACAGACGGACACGGCAATCCTTATGTCCCTAGAAGGAGCTAAAAATCTTGCAGTCTGCCATACCTTGGTAACGAGGCCTTTTGGTATAGGAAAAAAATCCTCAAAGGATTCAAATTGTAATTTTCGTTGACAACTCTCCGAATGTCGATACCTGTTCTTGAGCTGCCTTGGTCTTGGACGTGTAATGTTCTTTAAAATTTCACGTTAATCTGAATTGTCTATTTCGGCAAATAACTCTAAAATTATGGGCCAAAGCAAATCCAAAGCAAGCCCAAATGATCCAAATTCCTTTTCTAACCCTGGTATGTAGCATATAAATTACTGCCGTAAAGTATAATCCACCTACAATCAGCTAAGTATATAGTTTCAACCTTTTTTCAGAGCAAATCAAAGTAAGTCATTCCAGCTTGGTCTGGATGATAGACTTTGAGAACAAAATTGTATTGGGAAACGCTTCATACTGCCTTAGCGTGATTGATCCTGAAACTACCCACATAGTAATTAATATTTTGACAAGCATTATTTGCTTATTTGAGCTTTTGTAATTGTAATGGTTATAGAAACTAATTCAGTATGGTTTTAACAGATATTTGATACAAACAACCTTAATATAAAAGCTGTTTATAATGTCAATGAGGACCCCTTGGAGTTTAAACTCGGCGATCCCGTTCCGTCCTTCGGAAGACCTTTGTATATCAATATAGAAAAGTGAAATGAAAATAAGACAAGTTCAAAGAATAGCATGCGTCAGCAGAAATAAGTATTCCAAGTATAAGCATATTTGCCTATTTAAATCTTGCAGATTGATAAGTCAAAACGAATTCTGGATTGAAATTGAATACGAAACTACGGCACAATCCGCTGCGTTGGAATGGCTGGAAAAAGAGCAAACGGCTGGAAAGTGTCACCCATACATGTTTAGTCAGTGCCAGGTTATACTTCAAACCTTGCCAAAGCATATTCTAAACAATTCAGCTTATCTACAACTTATAAACTTCTTGGTTTTTTGTAGCCTATTAATGCTCGAGCTTTGCTCCCTTGTCAAGACACGCCTTTTACCAAAGCTACGTATACGGCCAAGGTACATTAATACAGCTTATCCTAGAAATCGTAATGGGTACTATTAAAAATAAACAAATTCTGAAGGTAACCGTTCCAAAAAACCTTCAAGCTTTGATGAGTGCAGTATTACTAGAGAAAGAGACAATTGAAATAGGAGATTACAAAACCTACGCGTTCAAGCAGGAGATCCCTATTCCCTCTTATCTAATTGCTATAGCTGTAGGCAAAATAGTAGGAAGAAAAATCGGCCCTAGGTCTACGGTCTGGACTGAAGTCAAAAATTTACAAGCATCCACTTACGAGTTTGCAGATATTGAAAGCATGATTCAGGATGCAGAGAAACTGTTGGGCGAGTGAGTTTCCGAGAAATATAATTAAAGCTAGATATTTTGATTTGAGTTGAGTCTTATCATGCCATAGATATGTCTGGGGGCCTTATGATCTATTAGTTATGCCACCAAGCTTCCCTTATGGGGGCATGGAGAACCCTTGTTTGACCTTTGTCTCTCCAACTCTTCTTGCAGGCGACCGGAGCTTGGTAAATGTTGGTGGGTCAAAATTATTAACATGAGAACATAACCAATCCCCGTGATAATGGTCCTTAAAAGCTTTTTTAAATAGGATATGAGATTTTGTTTTTCCAGCATCGGAGTATGTTAGACTTATATAATTGATTGTCCTTGTAGTTGCTCATGAAATTGTCCATTCTTGGACAGGGAACCTTGTTACAAACAAGAATTGGGAACATTTCTGGCTTAACGAAGGATTCACCATGTGCGGTGAACGAAAATTGTTAAATGGAGAAGCATATCGGTAACCGAAGAGTTAAATAAATTTGTCCATCATTGGGTAAAAAATTAGTTGCAGTTTACTGCAATAAGTAAATGTGTCTCTGCTTAGCCAATTTGCGTCAATTGGTGGATACTTGGAACTGGAAGCTCTGGTACATGAAATGAAAGAGGACAACCCACTTACTAAATTGGTCACTGATCTCTCCGGTCTAAGCCCAGAGATTGCTTACAGTTCGATTCCTTACCAAAAAGGATATGTATTTCTGTATTACCTTGAGCAGAAAGTTGGGGGCCCATGTACATAAAGCTTACTTAATTTCTAACGAAATAATTAAGACTACTATTGCTATTTGGCTAATGCATCCTTTTAAATTTCTTTAGCCATCTTCGACCCGTATTTAAGGGATTACATTAAAACATTTCGGTTTAAGTCTATCGATACTGATGACTTTGTAAAGCACTTCAAGATGTATTTCACAGCGATAGGACTCAGTGACTGTATCAAGGATATAGATTGGGATGCCTGGCTTCATGCTCCAGGAATGCCTCCAGTGAAGCCTGAGTAAGGTTGCGCTGTTTTTTTATTTTTGTTAATCATAGAGTCAGTCGGTTAATTAATGTTAAGAGTATGTTCATTAATTAACTAATTAACTGGAAGATATGACACTTCATTGGCTGATGTTGCTACCCATCTGAAGGATCGGTGGGAACAGTGGGACCTAACGGATCCAGCTCCATTTTCGTCTACAGATTTGGACAATTTTTTCTCTGGTCAAAAAACGCTATTTTTAACTAAACTGCTAGAAGGCAATCCACCGATGGAAATTAAAAAACTTCAATCCATGCAGAAATATTATGCCTTAAACGAAGTAAAAAACGCTGAAATTCGTTTTGCGTATGAAAAACATTTTACCCTTAAATTACTCATTTTCAAAGCTTTTTAATGCATTCCTAAGTGTTTAGTTTTGATGATGTATATATAATTCAGGTGGTTAAGGCTTTGCATCCGATCTCGATGGGAATTGCAGGTACCTTTGGCTTTGCAATTTGTAGCTGAACAAGGGAGGATGAGGTATGTACGCCCACTTTACAGAGACCTTTATAATTGGAAAGAAGTTCGAGGTCGAAGTATCGAACATTTCAAGAAAACTAGGTCCGGAATGATGCAGATTTGTGCTAATCTGGTTACCAAAGATTTACATTTGGATTAACCCACTTTTCTATAAAATTAAAGGATTTTGTGTCACTCATTTTAATTGAGTATTTATTTTAGTTCTTAACGGGCTAAACAAATGAACCAGCTTATCATTGTTTCTGCATAAATTCTTTAATGGATGACATAACAAACCATAGTTAATGCAAAGTTTAAAAGTGGAAGATAGATCTGTAAAGTAACGATGATCAAAAGCTACATGTGTGACATATATAGTATGAGATGTCATATATGATTGCAGTGAGTGTCAGATATTTATATTTATAGTTTATTTCAAATACACTCGAAGTCAAAATCTTATGATCATGAATCTAATTCTGACTTTACGAGTAGGTAGGACATTGCATCGACATTTTTATGCACAAAATTTAGACGGATCTGCGTTCCATCCAGATACGTTTACGGATCACTGCACTTAATTTTGGCACTCATGTATGTACAAGTTTAATGTAGTGACCGCCCAGCAGCTCAGGACTCATTTATCATAATCATCCGATTTCGAAACCACAGCCGTCGCTATATGATTCGAAATTGTCCTTGAAAAGTAATGTTACTATAAAAGAACAGCTTTGTAACATCTCTGCTTCATACAGCTTTGTATTTTAATTTTCAAATGCAAAATAAATCCTTGTAACAGTATTCCTGGCGACCTAAACTGAGCACAGATCTCGGTCCCACGAATGTTGATTGACGAATGAAAAAGAAAAATGGTTTTGAGATGTTTGTTTTCCATTTCCACCGATATTTCCACACTTTCATGATCATGTCCGATTTTTTTGGTGATAGTGATAGATGATCAAAGTAGCTAATGGATAACCTTTGTCTAACTCATCAGTTATTACCTGCAGAAATTAATGTTAGAAATGTGTACGCTGTACACAGTGACAGTCAATGGACCTATTGTTTCATTAATGAATACAAGGTCTTGTGAAATATCATCTCTTTCTCTTTATTGATGTTGATGTTATTTTTTGTGAATAACGGAGTGTTAGTTATCAGTTATCACTTATCGCCGAAGAGGAAGAAGTTCGTAAAAATAAAAATGTACGTTTTCCGGTACACATACAGCTTTAGAATTATTGAGGTTTCTAAAACTCTTTGATGCGTTCTAGAAAGCTATTTTGTATATTTTTCTAATTTTTATGAAGAGTCCTATAGATAACATCAAGTAAGATAAGCGTTTTTTATGCTCGCAGCCAAGCCACTAAGTTGCAGGCATTAGTACTTCTTTTGTCATTAGAACGAACACAGAGTTTTTTGTGATGGAAAAGGCTAGATGAAGAATATACCGAAGATTCGTAACATTTTGCGATGTTTCGCATAAACTGAAGAAACCATAAATATGTTCGAGTGTGCTTAGCGGAAAGTACATGAAAAAGCTCCGAACCGAATCCACCCAAAAATACCCACTACATAAGAGATTCTATAAAGATTGAGAAGAGATTGTATTTAGACGTAGAATATATTAAATTATACCAAATACCATATCAAAGATAAGAACCATCTCTCTTCTGTTTTAATAATACTTAAGCATGCAATTGGGTGGGGATGATCATTCCACCAAGTGGATTGATAATAATAGCCATAAAATGAGAAGACGATCTTGATTTCGCAATGCAAACTTCGTGTTTTTTATATAGACGATGGTTCTTATAAACTGATAAAAGATCGTATTATGAATTTTAATTTTAATAACATGCATGTATACACTGAAGATGAACTCTATATTGCTTAAAAATCTGATATGTACAATGTGGACTCAAGGCATAAAATACAAATGCCAGTGCAACTGCCAATGCCAAACGCAACCGAAAAAGCATCAAAATAGATAAGGTACACCAATTTATCATTACTTAGTTAGTTTACTTCGAAGCGTTCTACCGTCAACTACAATTTGTCGGGAAGAAATCCCACGCAACGAGTACACTTAAGGCTACATTTCCATGAAATCTTTGGTTTCCATTCTTCTGATTCCATTATATTACTTGATTTCACAGTAAAGTTTTGCCACATTTCAAGGGAAGCAGACCGTTAATTGTCTATTGGCAAAAATATACTGTAAGCATGCATAAAACCACAACAGTAGCTTCAATATCGCACCCTCGCAGAGGTTCTTTGTTCAAAGAATGCCATATCATACCGTCGCCCCCGATTGGTAAGCTATTGAATATATTTTGGAAATTTAATTATGAGATGAATGTATAAATAATTGTTAAACTTTCCAAGAAATGTTCGCATTCTGGCCACCAAAACGGAGCATTTGCATAACAAATTCCTTACCCAAGCGTCCTAGCTTTTAGCACTCACTCCTGTGCCAAGTGCCAATTGTATCCTAAAATAAACCAACCTAACTAAGCTAAACCCCAGAGCTAATTATTATTTAATCGTTTCGAACCGGCTGACACTGGCATTATTTATTAATTGATGCATGTATCTCTTTCCAGCATTCATTGGCGACTCAATAATGGCCAGATTCATGGTCGAAGAGAAACAAATATGGGAGGAAAGATATGCTCCCCTACAGGCCGGAAACTTCGGAACGATTGGAGAGTCCACGCAACTTATTGTTGAAAAATTAGAAAAAGAATTCTTAGCATTAGAGGAAACTCACGCCATCGTTCTAATGATCGGTGCCACGGACCTGCGACATCGTATCAAGGAAAAAATAGTATTTGACCAAATTCGTAAGATTATCATGCTTCTTCAAGGGAGTGCTCGTCCTGGGGTCAAAATCCTAGTTTTAGCAATACTTCCTCGAGGAGATGAAAAAGAGTTGAATCATGCTATTAAAGAAACTAATGCTTTAATTTCTGGAATAGAGAATGGATTCACTGTTAGGTTTTTAGACTTGCACAACCTTTATGTGGAGAAAGGTTCAGGAAAGATCAAGCAAGAGCTGTTTGCTGATGATAGGATTAACCTTTCTACTAAAGGCTTCGAAGTTCTTGCAGATAGGATTGACTCGGTTTTGAATGAAATTATTAAAAGCGACTGAATGCAATTATTGTTTGCACGAAATTTATTTTGCATAGCCGTGAGTTTCCAAAATCAGATTTCAGTAAGCGATTAAGCCATTTCAGTAATATGTCATTTAGAGATAACAGGAACGTTTCGTGATGTGATCACATATAGATATGAAATATCACGAAGCGTTCCTTTTTTATAGTGATAATTTTGCTAGCGGTTGCAAGAAATTTAGAGACGTAAGAAAGAGATATTCATGTGACGAAATCTCAGAAAGCAAGGTGACATAAACTCAATTAATTTTAACAACTTCCATAGGGCAGAGTAGATTAGATTCCCGGAAGTTAATGAAACGAGAATAAAAAATTCCACGTACACAAGACGATATCAACAGCTGAACATTTTTTGTTAGCTGAACTGAAAATTAGCAGCTGTTGTTTTTCGACAAACCTATTTAAACCCCACAGAAATTGGCAATTATACATGTTAGTAGCCGATGACAGTTGTTAAGTGGTTGTTCTACTAGATGAAATGGGGAAAATGCATTGAGACAAATGCGTAGCGTTGGTAAACAACGTTCATAATATTGGAGGATATTTTGCAGAGAAAAAATGTCATGATCAGAACACTTTTTTTTGAGCTCCAAAGGAGATCTGCCAAAAGTAGACCATGATGTAACTGTAACATAATATAGATGGTATATTTGGAACACAGACTTATTGTCTCTGAAAAAAATCTGCATGTGCTTTACGCGACGATCTGTAGAAAACTCACGCTCACTCTGACTTGACAGCAATATCGTAGGAGTATTTAGCATTTCAATTATTTGTATTTAATCGTCATTGGATATAAAATAGTTTAAACTGCTACGTCCACATACAATATAAACTTACTGTGAGATTTTTGAAATAAAAATACAATAATCTACCCTACCTACACTCGTAATAATACAATAAGCTAAGGACAGTTCATGAAATAACCTTAAGGTTGCATAATTTTGAAAACAGAACAACCATAAGCTTCTTTTTAAATATTTAGAAGATCCAAACTTAAAAATGGGGTCCAAGAATTATAGTCAAGAGTAATATATTTTATAGTTTTATAGATACAAAATCTCCGGAATCCTAATCAATTTCCTTCGTTTTGTCACACAAATATAATAAACGGATCTACTCATCTGCATCCGCAAATTCGTCTGGATCTAGAGGAGGAGCGTTCCCATTCCCGTTATGAGAATTCGCACTCAAGTTTCCATTAGCCTGACCTTGACCTTCCGCCGGATCCTGCCCTACTCGGAGACGGGCTCTCAGAAACGCTTGAAGATCACCAATTTGACGCTCTTGATGCTCAATGTAATCATAATCATCATCATTTATCACCCGCAGAGCAGATCCATCCGCGTTTCCACCCCCTCTCTGAGCAACAAAGTCTTGGAAAGCATCTTCAAAATCTTCTTCTTCTGCACCTCACACCAAGAAAAAAATCAACTTTTTAATTCAGACTTTCACTTAAAATTACTACACACAGTTGATATCATGTAATACACAATAATTTAATACTCGTCAATTTCACCTACCCGACATATCCGACGAAGCGTCAGGGTGGAGCAGCGTGCAGTCACCGACTGATTTATACAATTCATCCAAAACAGTACTATCGCCTGGAACAAATCGAATTTCAGTAGTTTCTTCCTCATCCATATTCCCTTGAATTTCCGCCTCCTCTTCGAGATCTACATGTACAAACATTAATATCAAAAGGCTTTCCCGTATATTACCCTTCATAAAATACAATATCTCCATGCTAAATGTCAAACCCTCATTGTCCAACGTTCCATTGACCATAATATACAAACAACTACAGGCATGAACGGCCGGATCCCTCGAGATTGCATGGAGTGTCATCTTTTTGTACGGGATTTTAAACCCTTCGCCAGTACCCGAATTTATCCAAGATATAATCCTACAAAATATTAAAAAAAACCCATTTTATCTTCTACATCCTTCCATTTTGATTTTGAAAAAAACCTTTAAAAAAATTCCTTACGCTTCCGTAATGTACAGAGTCCCTTTCCCATGGGAAGCGGTATTCACGTAGGCCTCTACGTCCGCGTTTTGAAATCGGATCCCTTCTGTAGGGACCGGATAAGGGTGGATCAGTACCATGACGATTTTAATGTCACCACCGTTGACCTTGTTAGTATTCTCGATAACCACTTATCTATACTCTTCTAGAAGATATTGGAAATGTTTGTAAAGGGCTCTACTCTGCAGACATCCAGGTCACAGGTCAGTGAGGTCAGCAGTTTCAAATTCAGACAGATCCCAAAAAAACGCAGAGCAATTCACCGAGACTACAAGGTAAATAGACTAGTGAGGGTGACCCTTTGCAGTTTAAAATATACAACCAGTTGTACTAAAAAAGGTCAACTTTTATAAATAAAGGTCACAAAATTAAAGGGGATTAAAAAAAGGGTCAACAATTTCCAAAATCCACATGTAAAAAGATGCAAATGTGGAACTGAGCAGAGACGCGGGGCTCTCTATGTCTAATCGATGAGAGGTATCGATCCATCCTAAAAACTCAATCTCAAATCCCAACCAAGGTGAGGTTCTTGATTTCTTGGATTTGACCTTTTTGGACAGTATATGACCTTTGAACTTTGACCTTGACCCTGGTAAAGCTACTTTTATATCGGATGGAAGAAAGAGCAGAGAAGATAAGGCCGGTGGCCCTAGGTCTGATTTCAGATCCCCCGACGCTTGTTTTATGCTACGAAGTGGTCACCTTTGGAGGTAAAAATGACGAAGGGAAGGTTGTTGTGCAGAAGAAGGTTGGGCGAAGAAAAAGAAAGATGCCCCTGAGGGATTTTTCGGACAGGTCAAATGTCACTCGGACAGCGTTTCTACTCCGGCAAAGGCAACAGGAATACTTGAAGGATGTGCTGCCAGTGACGTTGGAAAAGATGCTAAGGATCATCCAAGAGCTGTTGAAAGGGTTGTCCAAAGGTTTGGTTTTGGTGGTAGCATTTATTTCATTCTTTTCGGGAGTAGTGAGAGTTTGTCTCAGCGTATTAGAAAGGTCATGGCCGGGGTTTCAGTGCATTGGTGGGGTCAAAACAGGGGGTTTCAGTGCATTGGTGGGGTCAAAAATGGGGGCTTCAGTGCCTTGGTGGGGTCAAAGCAGGGGGTTTCATCACTGCATTGGTTGGGTCGGGGTCAAACAAAGCAGAGGGTTTCAATGTATTGGTAGGGTCAAAGCAGGGGGTTTCATCACTGCATTGGTTGGGTCATAGCAGGGGGTTTCAGTGCCTTGGTGGGGTCAAAGCAGGGGGTTTCATCACTGCACTGGTGGGGTCGAAGCAGGGGGTTTCAGTGCATGGGGGGGGGGTCAAAGCATTGGTGGGGTCAAAGTTGGGATTTGTCCAGCGTATTGTATGCCAGGGGGTTTCAATGGATTATTGGTGGGGCCACAGTAGAGGGTTTCAAAGCAAGGGGTCGGTCCCAGTTTATTGGAATTGGAAAGGTCATGGCAAGGGGCTTCAGTGCAAATTGGTAGGGTCCAAGCAGGAGTTGGTCCCAGCGCACTAGAACGGCCAAAGTAGGGGGTTTAATAGTGCATAAAGATGCGTTCAAGGAGTGTTCCTACCTTTAAACCACATTCATTTTTTAAACAGAGGATGCCGTGGAGAAAGTATCAAAAGAATACGTAATGGATCCCAATGAAGATTTAAACCAACTGCTCCCCCAGGATTTGACACTAAAAAAGTCTATAATGGATGAAGGGTTTAGAAAAAATCTTGTTCTACCAGGCGATCCACACTATAGTTATGATTGCGTTGTGGAAATAGATGCTGAGGCTTTAGAACCTTGTGGGTGGGACGAGGAGAACAATGAAAACGCTGTGGAGCTAGAAAGCAGTCACATGTCCTGTGCTATTAAACTGGATGAAACATTTGGGTCCGACAATAGTCCAAAGCCCAAGGGTATTTTGTTGGAAACCCCCCTTGCGTCAGAAAACAGTACAAAGCCCACGGATATTATGTTGAAAACCCCCTTTACGTCTGAAAACAGTCCAAAGCTCACGGATATCATGTTGGAAACCCCCTTTGCGTCTGAAAACAGTACAAAGCCTGCGGATAT
>JAQFZX010002990.1:0-15033 GCA_034682405.1 Hydroisotoma schaefferi | reverse complement strand
TTTATCCCAGCTTTTACACATTTATTATTGATTCTTCTCATCTATGCAAAGGAAAGGAGAGCTATAATTCATCATGTGTGAGATTATGGTATGGCTGGCTATATTATGCGTGTCTTGCTGGTATGTTAGGTCGGTTACTTCGTAGCAATTCCTATCGCCTGTCCTAGGTCCCTTTCTCCGAAAAAATCTTTCCCTTGCAGACGAATGATGTAGTGTGTAAATATCCGTGAGTATTTTACACCAGCAGATGTTATGAATCTCTAGTCAGTGAAGTATAAATCAAAGTCAGTGTTTGTTCTTTGATGAAATTAATTTGTAGCTAGGAGTAGAAAGGAAGCTAAAAGCTTTGTCTGTTGTTGCATTAGTAAGAGAGGAAAGCTTATTGTTTACTCTCATGGTGTAATAATTTATTCGTGAAGTTATTCATATCTCTATCAATCCTATCAGATCTGTTTGTTGTTGATCCTCCCTTGGGGTGTTTTATGTAGGCTCTAATAATATTTACTCACTAAAGAATACATCCGATCCATTATCATACGAGGTAGTCAGATTTATTATCTGATGGCAAAGCTTTTCCGTTGTAATTCTAGGAAGGTGGAAGTAGAATTAGCTTATGTAAACTGCCAACACTGATGTAAAAGCACTCTGCATCCAGCAGTCCACGACCAGTTTGGTGTGACTTTATACTTTGAAATTCGTGGATTTGCTTTTACTATTGCTTAAATACAGCAAATGTCACTCTATTAAAGTTATAGGGATAAGTAGTACAAGCCTGGAGTTGGAGATTCTGAGAAAGCTCCAAGTGGTGACAGTTACAGTCCCTTGCAAACCGGAAAGTTAAGGTAACTGGCGTGCGAATGGCAGATCTGGCGAATTCGCATACCCTCGTTAATCCCTTTCACTCAGTTGGTGCTATGTGCTATGTTGATGCTTATTTACCCAGACAAAATGTTTGAAGTGGACTGAATAGACAGTCAACATATGCCAGAATGCAATGTTGGAGATAAGATGTACAGATTATCCCTACTGCTTTCTCCTAACTATATTCCTCTTCTGGAACATAAAGCAAATATGTATTCGAATTTTGATCATTCCGTACCTTAAGATGCATACAATTTACGAGGATGTTAACGTTAACTATCTCACCGCACAAGTTTCTTATTCGATGTCCACGAATGTAGGTGAATAAATAGGTTTACTTTAGTATCATATAACATGTACTGTATGTTATCTTTTGCAGAGTTTGCTATCACACGTGTCAAGGACGACAAAGAATACTTTAAATCGCCTTGGAGTGTTTACGGTGTCATCATTCCATGCATTTGTCTGTGCTCGAAGTCCATCTCTTCTCAGCAATTTGTTGGCCGGAAGAGGTGCAACTAAGCGTCGAGCTCCGCTTTTGTCTCGCTCAAATAGCGCTTCCTCAAGACGATCTTTACATATATCATCGTCAGACAGGGAGACTGATTCCCGGTCTGCTAAGATATCTTTGCCTGATAATCAAGTAAGTTTGATAAATAAACGGTAACCCTTCACCGTAATAAATAAAATTCGGATAGAAAAGACGTTATTTTGAGTACAAGTTCTACTTAAAAGTACTGTTTGGCGTACATATTCAAAACACGCTTTAATATAGCGAATAAACTGAAAGCATTGCTTACAACTGTACCCAGAGTATAATAAAGATGAATAGGAGTACAACCACGTTGATTACTTTGTTTTAACCTTACTAATACTAATGAGCCAGTAAATGTTCCTCTCTCTCTCTCTGAATAGAATTTCAAATTTCTTGTTACATACTCAGTTGAGAAAAGGCAAGTGATGAATTGACGTGCTTTTATGTCACTCATAATAAGCACACATAGGCAGTCTCTCTCCTCCCAACATAACATTACTTTTCTCATTCTATACAAAATCTATATCAAAGATGTACAGCTAGACGTATGGCTACATACAATAGCTATTAAAATTAAACGGGGGTGAAGTAAACTGAAAAAACATCTATGTAAACGGGTAGGCAGATGGTGAAAGCTATCTATGCATTTGCAGCAAACGAGTTTCCAGAAGTAGTAGTTCAACTCTGTGGGAATGTTTCCGCCAGAGATGACTCAATTAAGGTCTTCTTTTCAGTAGAAATATCTTAGAACCAGCAGAGAACCCAGTACTAGACTCCCTTTTAACGCTTTAACGAGGATTTCCTCATTTCCTCTTCAGAGCTTTTAATGGGAAACATCCTTCCACTTCGAAGTTACTATATCTATCTAGTAAACTACTTTCTTTATGATGAGCGCCATTCAGAATATTATGTATTCGACTGCTAAAAATACTCTACCTATTCTGGCTCTATACAAGCCGTTCATAGGGTTTTGAGAAAGCGTATGAATCAGGCTGCGAGAGTAAGATGAAGCATCTTTTAATCTGATGGAGGGTATTATATCGTTAAGATTCTTCTGGTAGGCTCATGATAATAGTTACTTAACTAAAATAGCATCATCATTTTGTGTCTTCTCAACCCTTCAATTTTAATTCCAGGTGGTAACAGTTCCACTAAAGGATAGCATGTCTGTGGAGGAGTTTCTCATCACAGCTTGCTCGAGAAAAGGCTTAGCCCCTATGGAACACTTTGTACGGGTGAAGAAACGTCGTGAACTACCAGATACCAACTATTTCGTCCCTCATCGGAGTGATCAGATTGAAACTTATGTAAGGCTTAGTAGTCTTAAGTCTTTATCATCTTTATCATCTCGTATAACTCCCCAGCTTAGTGCATAATGCATCCATGGAATAAATGACACTTCCGTAGTATGTTTATTAATATTTCTAGTATGTAGATAAGCTCCTTATCTTTCAACGATATCCTTAATACAAGTTTATTAACTTTATAAAACGGGGAGAAGGTTGGGATTTCTATGCAGTTTGTTTACAGACCTACTCTAAGCTTCTTTGCATTTAATTATTCTTGCAACGTTACTACAGTATTATTAGACTTTGTGGTTGTGTACTCTGTTACATATGCTCTACACCCAGTGTCTAGGTCGGCAACGATCGCATCGAAAAGTATTTATTTGAGCATTTATTCCATGGATATTTGTGGCTTTGCATCCATCACGATTTCCATATTCCCCCATTTTGGTTGAAGGAGTTAAGTTAATGGTTGTATCGAATGCGTACGATGATGACGCTGATGATGTTGATGATGGATGTTTTGTCAGCTCTCGACCCATGAAGTGGTGGAAGTTCGTGCAAAGTTATTATACCAAGTGGAGCTTCAACGGGGTTCTTTGGACCAAATGTGGGGGTTCAGCGTGGAGGCTGAGTTGGTCGAAAATGCAGACCGACAAGATGAATTGTGCTGTTACGTTAGCCGAGTTGAGGAGCGGAGTGTGGCTATGAATAATGGTAAGCGAAGCCCAAGTGGCTCAAGTGTCCTTTCTCGACTGGCACAAACTTTTACTTCTTCTTTGACTATTATTCTATACAAAACTAGCAAAGCAATATAACCTATACTTTCAATGCTAAACAAAACTAGCAAAGCAATATATAACGTATACTTTCACTGCTAAACAAAACAACGCATCTACTATTTATAAGGGTATTTATTGCTGGAAATAAGAGCTCGCTCCTGCCATTAGTTTCACTGTCACTGTGCACGCTGTCATAATATTATTCGAATTTTCTGTTGATAGTCTGCTGCTTCATAAGTAGGGAGAGAGTTTGGGAACAAACAAAAGCTTAGCGGAACTGTTGTTATCGTATTTATGTATTTATTTATTAAGAATTACTAAGTTTAGTGTGAGATTCTGGGGGCTCGTCGTGATCGTGATATTGTAGATACTGAAGGAGTTAATGGAGTGAGGCTACAAGTAAAGTAGTGTAATTTATTTTAGGCTTATAACACTTGAAGGTCTTATGAAAACAATTACGGAAGGTTGGAGCATGTACATTTTGGGAGATTATTAATTTAAACTGTAGTAGTAGTGGCATGCTGAGACTTAAACTTTTTCGATTCTGTAGCTACACAGAATAGGACATTATATCGTTCGACGTAAATCTGAATGGCTGTACTAAGGCCTGCGATAGATTGATAATATTCATATTTCTTCTGGTGACCAAACTATGATTAGGTAGTTGTTCAGGGATAGGGAGTGTAAATTATATAAATTTAGGGAAACGTTAGGTTCGAAATTGTAGGTAGGAAATTGTTCGAAGAGGATTTTTAAAAGTCTACATATTCCTTATGAAGAAATTACCTTGTACTTGCTAAGGTTTAAATCTATACATAATTTTTAATTAAAACCCGCAACTATGACGCAAAGGGTTTGCTAAACTGTCATCTTTTCCGATCCAATCTAATTAGTAATCCTCTCATTTCCCTCGAAATCCATCTTCCTTACCTAAGTGAACCTAAATGAAAGCAAAGTAAAGCAAACAACTCTAGCAAGATCAAAAGGCCTCAAAAACGATGTATCTTTGACTCAGATAATTGCATTTTGTTTCAAAAACACCATTTCACAGTCCAACTTTATCCAACCGAATAAGCTAGAGTGATGCTGCTGGGATTTCATGGAAAAGGCTGTCGTCCTTCACTTTCATCATTATAGGGAATTTAATCTTACACACTACCCTAGCCTATACCATAGAAATATCTGCATTATTTCAGAAACATTCTGTACAAATTTTGGTTCGAGGGTATATTTTACACAGATTTAAATGGATGTGCAATACCACAAAACACTAACAGATCCTTTTGTACACTTTCCAATTTTCACCACAGTCACATTGACAAGAGCCCTAAACTTTACTACTATAGTGATCGATGAAGCTTATTCTCTCTAAGCTGTAGAACATAAATTAAAAGTGTCACAATCTCTGAAGGCTAAAGTAATTCATAGCTTGTTCAAAATAAAATGTTAAATCCATGACACATTGCGTTTAAGTCACAGTTGAATGATGTCACGCTCGCCTCATACTAAACCTTAACACATCTTCTGAATCATCATTGTGTCTATTGCTTTCCAGATTGCTTTATACTTTCTCACTTATACCTTCCTATAATCACGTATGGTAGACCGAGAAGAATGACACCTCTTGTAGTTGTTGAAAGTTACCTCCGTTACTAAAAGAGCTCATTCTTTCTCCACAAATGTCAAATGCCATATAACGAACTAACCGATGCAATGCAACTTTAGCACTTTCTCCATAACAAGCTGAACGTCAGAACGTGACCTGACTTTGACATTATTTTATCTTCTCTCTTGTAGATTATCATGAACACGATGATGATGAAATAAAGGATACTCTTAAAGGTGAATGCTAACCGTACAATATACTGTCTTTTTTAATATTGAACAATCTGACTCTTCTCCCTCCTCCTGTGAATTATTTACTCTCACTTTAGTACCCTTTAACCAGAGATACGGGGGGTCACACCCACAACAGATTTAGCTTAGATCACACCTACCTTAATATTCATTGTATTTTGGAGCACACCAACTCATTTATAACAACATCTTCTTGTCTCCCGTTGTTTTGTGAAGGAGAAAGCTAACTATAGATTGTACGGAGAAAGCATAGAAAGTAGTAGTAGTGCTAGTGCATGATACGATGGTAGGTAAAAGAAGTTTGAAATATAACCTTATTTAGCTAAGTAAGACGGCATACGAAGGGGTTTTATTGCTATCTATAAAATAAAACATTACAACGAAAGCACCAAGACTTTAATCAAGTTTCCGTCTTTGTGCTGTGTGTTATTTCTGACAAATAATTTGATTACTTCTTTAGTTGTTTGTTGGTCATAGTGGTGTAAAGAGAGATCGGCAATGCTACAGACTACTAGGGTAATCTAAAGATGTGGTTGCAGCTGAAAGTGTAATTGAATCTCCTAAACATAACCCTACCCTGTTTTATTCTATTCTTTAGGTATTATCAAAAGTGATGAGATTCTTGTGATCAACGGAGCCATCGTCTCCGACCTGGATATGATGTACATCGAGTCAGTGCTGCAAGAAGAGTTGTCCCTGTGTCTCATGTTGAGGTCTTCGAGGACAGAACCACCCGCTTTAGCTGCAGCGTTGGCCGCTGCGGATGCTGCTATTGCTCAGCTTGTATGTCCACCTCCACCAGCCGATCCGGATGTTCTGACTGAAGACGTTTTGAGTAATTTAATCGTTCCTGCGCCACATGAAAGTAAGTATTTTCTATAAGGAGGTACGTCTAAAGCGTTTCGTCCCCACCCACGATAGATTCGATCTATGTTTAGATCGACGAAGTATGTTTTCGAAGGGGAGAGTTTTTAAGTTTTAGCTAAATTTCCGAACAACATCCTATCCCTAATTCGTAAAGTAAGGATGTATTTAAGGATTACTGACAACTAGTGGATCTTTATTTTACACTGTCAAAGATAATACCATAAATAAGTAGTGGAATTTCGTTTGATATCTTCCTAGCTTGTGAACACAAGGAAGGAAAATACCCACATTCCCATAAAACTTTCACAATTTTAAGTGTTAGTAAAACTACTACTGCTACTACTTCTCCTGGTCTGTGACTTAGATAGTTGGTTCACATATTTATTGCCAGAATATAATATAAAGATGGCATAGCAGTGGGACTTGGGCAGCAGATCCGTCTAATACTGGAGCTTCAATAAAACTTGCGTCGTTTCGTATTGTATTTTCATAGGGTTGTTATTAGTAGTTGAATGCGACAACGAAATTCTATTCAACATACGTGTTCTCCATATTATATAACACACCAAACTTTCTAAACCCCAAGAGTTTAGCTAGTTCACTTTATAGCCCCAGAAGGAAGTAGAGAAAGGTCTACTTACGAGGTTTACCATTTAAACCATGAACCTTAGTTACAACGCGTGTTGTCGGTCTACGACTGTTTGTTACATTACTTCCTGTGGTTTCATGCGTCATGAATTTTATAGAATAGGGAAAAGTTTTCATTAGGGAGACATAAGGGAAAGTACAAGAATGGTGGATACAGAAGGATTCTTTTGAAAGTCTAAATTCCCATTATTATTTGCCCAGCCATCCAACTACTTTCTGAATTCTGTTTACAAAGTTTCTAGTTAATTGAGATCTTTTACTACTCCAGGTGAAGTATAAGCTAAGATACCATTGCATTGAGGTAGTTTCCCGTAAAAACTGTTTTTTCCTAGCAAAGATACGGGCAGGGAATGAAATACTATATCGGGTGGATTGTGAGAAAGTTGAAGGGCTACAAAGGGGCTTTATACTATGTATGTATTGATGTAAAGTTGCAAAAACTTTGTCTAATCTCTCAATGTCATATGTTGTCACTTGTAGATAAAGATCTAAGTCCATCTGACACGGAAGAGATTGGTGGGGGACATGCTTCAGGCGGAGAACAGTCGGGAGGAAGAGGCTCCAGAATGGGCTCTATGGACATTGATAATTTAATCAAGGTACGTACTTAGAAGGATGAAGAGGAAGGGAGTTACCATTTATTTCCTTGAATTGATACCTTTTAACCTTCTTCCGGGGTCATATTTACAGTCTAGGATTTTATTTATATCCTGGAAACATTACAATAGCTCTTGTCGAATCATTTGTGTCGTGGACATCAAATTTACAATTCATCAAAAACCGTATGACTGATGCCCTTAGATGCTTCTTTATCTCTGTGTTTTACTAGTAATAGAATTCTCAACTAAGTTCAAGTCGTTACGTTTTACAAGTATAAAAGTAGGCAAACAAAGTCCCCGAGAGAAACTCGGGTTTAGTGGTTTTGGTCAGACTTGACCCGCTCAGAATTTCAGATGGCTCATGAAATAAGGGGGAGAGATCACGAAGGGAAAATGATCCTTTGTGTCTGTTATCGGATATAGAAATAATAATCCCAATTCTTACTTTTTATCATGGGATAAAAATAAAGGGATGGAAGTTATAGATGGATCTTTAACGGGTTTCTTCTGATTTATTTCGGAGGAGCAGACGGCTGGAGAAATAACAGGCTTTTGTAGAACAAAAGAAAGAGGCGGAGGTCGGAGTCATCATCATCCACAATTGACCCATCAAACGAGCGTAGGACGGGAGTCCCCGGCTGCCATGGTTAGTGGGGGAAATTCACCTACGCATTCTCAACAGCTTCAGATGGGTGCTCGAGATGTGGAAACTATGAAGAAGGCTGTGCTTGAGTTGGTCGACACGGAACGGTCTTATGTGAAGGTAGGATGCTAGTCAGAATTCAATTTCAGAGGATTGGGAATAATGTTTTTGAAGCTGATGTTTACGCTTTCCATCGTGTCACCGTTTGAGGAAACTCAACAATATTTTCTCAAACGATGCAAACTTCTAAAGTTGACGTTTTACGATTAAGTAGAAGGAAGGAAGTCTAGGCCGACTGTACCTAAGCAATTAGTAGGGATGTTGTCTGTTTATAAAATTAAACATTTTGGCAGTCAGAGGAAGGGTTAATTTTATAAAGGGCTTTGGGAAACTTTCTCTGAAGTTTGCTGTAGACTATATCATGATCAGAATTCGGGGAGTAAATTTATGCTCGGATAAATAAGAGCTGTAGTCTTCATCTAGTGGAGATTAATTGTGCATTGACATGGAAAAATTCTCGTCTCATATTCCAGTGGAATATCTATACTAATCTCTGCCTAGGACAGACTAAACTTTGGAGTTTGACAAGACGCATAACCAAGTCTGGAGCTTTTCTATGCGTAGTTGGCTTGGTTCAGAGGTGCATAGTCGCGTGAGTGGGAAGAGTTATTAAGAATATAGAAGTTAAAAAGTAGAAACTTTTCCGGTTGGACCAATTGCCGAATCGAATTTATGCAGTCAGCCAATAAGAAGAATGGATTTTCTCTGACTTTTGACCTTTTTATTCAACCGTTACATGCTTAATGCTTACTGTTCGAACAAGGTAAACGGTACTTTTTACTGAGTTGAATCCAATTTAATATTGAGCATAGGTTAGCTGATAGAGCCAATAGGTTTAGAAGACTGCCAGAGTACTTTAAACGGGATAGGAGTTAGGCTAGAGGAGTTATCACTATCTGCAGAGTTGAACTATGCATTAGCAAAGTTTCGGGCATAATTTTGTATCCAAAATCCAAAGCTGTGGGCTAATAAATTATTTGAGGTCTTTAATGATCGAATTCGACTTTCTGAGAGGTTCCACTGTAGTAAATTGTTGTTGAATGGATGTATCTATGAGTAAGGGTATTTAAAACTTCGATGAAGATTTAAAAAAGAATAATAGAAACAGAGTTTTAGACCTTTATTTCTGTTCAGCATAAATAATGATGATAGCGAGCCCAATTAACCTGTCAACCTCAGACCGGAAAAAGTACTTGAATATTTAATACAGTTCAGTTTCGGCTCAGAGTATGTATAGCTTTGGGTGATGCAAAGCAGCTCAGTCTACCTTAATTGGGATTAAAGGCATAAACCATGAATGATTAAAAGATGTGCGTGGCTGTCTTCGAAGTAGTTAGCTTGTGGAGTTCCCTCAAATCGAAATGATAAAACCTGCATCTAATTTTGGATACCGTTTCTTACTATCTGCTGGTTCTATTTGCATTTTGCATGGCTTTCTCTAAGATTAATATTAAGAAGGTTGAATAAAACTGGTATTTTATAGCCGATCTTCCTGTAGTTTATTTTTATTTGATTTAAAAATATTTGGCTAGACATTGTCTCTCAAGCAGTCTATCTCCAAGATTTCCAAGATATCTCCAAGATATCGATCTTAGCCCTCCGACTCTAAAGTTAATGCACGAAACATCGGTCTCTGAATGTGTATCTTTGGCCAATTACAGCATCCACAGGCATATCCAAAAAGCCTAAGACGATGATGATATGAAGATATGATACTGTAAAGAGAGAGGAATTCGGTTGCTTTCAATATTCTAAATGTAGTACTAACATTTGTTTTATTTCAGCACTTGACATGTCTGCTAGAGCAATACTTGGAGCCTTTAAGACACGAGAATTTTCTTTCGGCGACGGAAATGATGGCAATATTTGGGAACATTAGGGAAATGGTTTCAGTTCAAAGGAGATTTCTACGAAGCTTGGAAGGAGCTTTGGAATCAACTACCCCCATTGAATCAATAAGCCATCCATCCGACTTCAAAGTAATTTACGAACGACTATTTCAATACCAATGTTTTTTATGGGCCCATCGAATATTTGCAAACATTTCTGTTATTTCACCCGTAGTATTTTATTACCCAAAGTTCAAGTTAATCTATGAACAAATACCGTATCACTTACGGCCAGAATGAGACCCAGAAGAGTAATGTTCTTTACAAATTTAATTGAATTGATTTGTCCACCCTTTCAGGCAATCTTGATGAATGTTGCAGCAGCCTTCTTGAGTTTCACAGATCACTTTAAGCTCTACTCATCATTTTGTGCTTCACACTCAAAAGCTCAAAAACTGCTTCACCCTGTTGAGGGTAATCAGGCCCTGCAGCAGTTTCTTGCTGCAAGGAATCCCAAACAACAGCATTCAAATACATTAGAGTCCTACTTGATCAAGCCAATCCAAAGGATTCTTCGGTATCCACTTTTACTCCAATTGATTCGGAATTTGTGCGACACAAATTCAGAGGAATATCGTACATTGGTTGGTAAGTTGTCTTTCTCTGCTAGAATTCCAAGACAAGTCCTCCCAGAAGGGTTTACATTGTGTGGGTATTGAATTCTTAGTAAATTGAAATAAAATCTATCAACTGTTTTCAAACAGAATCTCACCAATGTATGGAACGAGTAGCTGAGCATATAAACGAAATGCAGAGGATTCACGAAGAGTACGGTGCAATATTCGAGCATCTCCAGAGACAGTATCAGAAAACCTCAAAGACTCCAATCGATCTAAGCCCTGGGGATTTGCTCCATTATGGAGGCGTTGAATGGCTCAACATTGCTGATTTCTTGGGAAAGATAAAGAAAGGCTTGGAACTTCATGCGATGTGCTTCGTATTCAGAACGGCGGTTGTATTCTTGTGCAAAGAAAGATTAAGACATAAAAAGAAACTAATGGTGAGTTTCTGAAATAGGGGTTATTGAATTATTCTTGAAAAAACTTTCTTAATGTTATTTTCTCCACTTTTTATCAAATGAGAACTTTTGCTAGTTGCCATCCTTCAATTGTACTTGAGGTTGAAAACTTTAATGATTTTGTGTATGATTAGAAAGATAAATCGTCTCTGTTTGATTTAAACTTGTAGAGCTCAACTTCAAAGGTGTCGGAAAAATCGGAAGTAGAAATCATTCGCTACCAAGTTTTGATTCCCGTCTGTGAAGTTCAGGTACGGCAAATTGGGGATGCAAAAGATCCGGATGCAGACGGACCCAATTACTCTTGGGAGCTGACTCATTTACGAAGTTCTACTCCTCGTAGAACAGAAAAGCTTTACCTGCTATCCAACTCTACGGCTGAATTTAGAAATGTTTTCCTCAGAAACATAAGACAAATCATACGTGACAGTGTTCGGAGCATGAATCTACCTCCTCGATTCCCTGATGGAAGCTCTGTAGGAGAAAGTAGAAATGGACATGGATCCAGTGGGTCTCATTATGCTACACCGGAAGGCCGAGAATACACTGATAGAGCTCCGTATCGAGGCCAGGCTCATACTCTTGGTAATAAATCAACCATAAACTTCCAATCTATCAAAGGATTTCATGAGTCTGGGTTCTAAGCCTATTGAATATGTGTTATGGCTTTAGCCAAGTAGCCCTAGCCCTTTTGTCTTTTATTCGACAGCAGTTACTTTGTCTGACTTATGTTCTGTTTGAACCTCGTATCTAATAAAAAAAAAGGCTACTTTCATATACGCTGTTCCTTTATTGAAAACGGAAAGTCATCAAATTCGTTGTT
This sequence comes from Hydroisotoma schaefferi, assembly GCA_034682405.1. Classification (NCBI taxonomy): domain Eukaryota; kingdom Metazoa; phylum Arthropoda; class Collembola; order Entomobryomorpha; family Isotomidae; genus Hydroisotoma; species Hydroisotoma schaefferi. Next base: position 3,165 of record JAQFZX010002990.1, on the reverse strand, counting down.
GAATACAACATAAGTATATGATGACCATTTTTAGGGAGGAAAAAGCCCCCAAAACCTCCTCAGAGACACTCAGCCGGAAACCTTGAAGTGGGTATGGCTCGATTGAAACATCAAGACAGTACGGAGAGCAATCCAAGTTTTCGTGGACGCAGTAAAACAATGAGTGACGCTGCTGCAGGAAACGCTGCAAATAGAGAAGGAACGGATTCTGAGGAGGGTCCTCATAGGGAAATCATTGGAAGTGCCACAATGCCAAGGGTCAAAGGTCTTCTGGGTAATACACCCAATCACCTAACGCTCAGCACAACGTCAACCCTTTCTGCTGGAAGTACTGGATCAGCCGCTAAGCTTATTCAGGCTTCGGCAACCCCAGGTCGCAATATTATGCCTCCGCCGGTTGCTGTCCCGGAACCAAGTAGGAGTTTTATTGCTACATTTTACTAAATGTATCCGAATCAAACTTATCCAGTTAAGGATGCCTAAAATGATGCATGTTTTTTTCCGGAAATCAGGCTCACCAGTCTGGAAACCTATTGGTCCCTTTGACTCCGCTACTCTTCCAAGGAAATCGGAACAATCTTCCGAACCTCAGCCAAGCACTTCTGCAGCAGCAACCTCATCTTCCAGCAGAACTCCTCCTTCTACAAAATCTGAAACTTTACCCCGCCCACGCTAATTTAGTTTATCGAAGCGTCTAAAATGGGTTAACTCTCTCGGTGTATTTATTCATAGTGTACGTTTATTATTACATTATTCCAATTTCCAATGGTTGTTTCACGTTCACAAATCTAGAGATGGAAATGACTTTGTGTTAGAAATTGCGCTTGGAGTACTGGTATAAGTACAGGGCTAGAACAATCTTTTTAGCCGCATAATTCTTAAAAGATCATCCCATTTTTCATTTCTGAGGAATTACTAGTCACTAGTTTAGCAACATTTAATTGTATTAACTGATTGAATCCTGTGCTAAACTTAGTCTTGCATGTTTATCTAACTTAATTACGACTTACTATTCGTTCACGGATTTGAACTACACATACATAGGTACACCTCATTTGTTGTATTTTGAATTTCCAGTTATTGTATCCACAAACTGCTGGTCCTAATGTTACTACGTCTAAATTATTTACTTCGATATATTACTGTACAAGTACGGGTAAATCATAAGTAATAAATAGTATACACTTTTTGTACAAATCACGGCAACAACTATTTAACGATTTAAACTCTACAAGTGTAATTCCGGTGGGTCATAAGTAATTAAGAAGGATTGTTACTAAATTTCAGTATTACCTACTCAAGTTATCTAAATGGTGGAGCATTGGTTATAATATGGGAGGATAAGAGTTGATGTATTTGTATTCAAAGTAGTTTGAAAGTTTAATGTTTGTCAATGCCAAACTTGCTCACAGACTGCAAAACTGCAGAAAGCTGTATTATGAAGCCAAAATCATTCCTTTGACTACATTAGCTCTATACTATATGACAATGCGACTGAGGTTTAGGCTTGCATTTTTAATAATTATTATTACTATATTTCTTATGCATCCATACTTACTGTTAAAACTGTTGTTAAAAGTAGGTTTTTAGCTTGACAAAATAAGGCTCAACTTTTTTTTGCATGGACCCATCAAATAGACTATGATCTTTGAGAAGATACTTAAAGCTCAAAATAATTCCTTTTAGTTTCCTAGTAAAACTTAGAAATGTCCAGCTTTTCCTGGAGATTGTGGTTAATTGCCATACAAAACTGGAATTTGGTTCCCCAAAATAAGTATTATTGCTCTTCATTAAATATGGACAGTACAGTAGGCTCACAGTTTAGTGCAAAGTTAAAGTCATAATTTAACCGTTCAATTACAAGAAGATTGTGGCTCATGACTTACAATCTTTATATAAGAAACCGGTTGTGACGAAATTAGCTTTGCAATCAGTAACTGCAAATGCGTAGTGAAATTACTCTAGCAATCCCTCTCAATATCCTCTAAGGCATTCTCAGGATATGGTATTGCTCTAGGAGAGGTGTTTGTTTAATGGGAAGAAATTGCGACCAGCTAGAGATTTTACACGAATTTTTCCAATATTACATTGTTACTTTATTAAGAACTTGCTTGGGCATTTATAATAAATTTATTGTAAAGTTTACAATTTACTTATGACGACAGCATTAATTATGATAACACGACGACACAAATTGTACTTAACTATATTAAAATGCTGCCTCTGCATCTGCATGCAAAGCAAAATCATAACGAGTAAAAGAAACGATTACACGATTGTATAGAAACGGTTGTTCCAAGATACACAAAAGCATTACCAAATACTGATTGATTCGTATATGTCACTGAAGAAAAAAACGCCAAATTCTATGCTAGTCTTTGAATAATGTAAATCTTAAATAATTACACACAGGAAAATCTATCTATAGAAAATTACGAGAAATCTACAAAAACCTTAAATCAAAACCCCATCCGGGCAAACATGTTTCGGAAATACAAGAAATTGAAGAGAGCTGAAAACATGACATAACTAAAGCTAATTCTAATGTTAATAATAGCCAACCGCTATTACTACTGATGAGGTGACTATTAGTTGCACAGATAGGAGTTTACTAATCATTTACCTAAAGTAACTTAGGTCGAGTGCACGTTTAAAAAATTTTAACTGAAAGTTTAATTAATACTCTCCGAATTAAATTAATAATGTTAATAAAATGAAGATGTCGATAAGGATAATGCTAATCATTAAATTATTATGAAAAAAACTCTACCTGTTGTAGTAAATGAAAAGATGGACGGAGAAAGATGCTTTACGAAAGATGTGATTGAAAATTAGCACTAGTGGATAAGGTTGTGGAGGAGTGAATGTAAGAATAACTTATGAGCGATGATTATGATTAATTAATGATGTATGAGCTAACTTTTTAATCTTCGTTTCGGGTGGTTGTGACCTATTACCTACCATTCTAGTTAAGGTATTAGCTATTATTGCGGATTATAATAAAAGATATGAAAAATTTGAAGTGGCTGGCTTTTTATTAAAGTCTTCACGGCAAAAAGTAATTCAACACGTGAAGAGTTGATGGGTTATAGCCACTAGCTTTGGACAAATGAAAGTTCAACTATAGAATGGATTTCAGGCAGATTGGTTTCTTTTGAACCGTTT
>JAQFZX010002989.1:0-15037 GCA_034682405.1 Hydroisotoma schaefferi | reverse complement strand
GATGGATGCATTTCCCTTGTGTCTTTATCATAGAAATAACATAGCATGCGGTGATCGTTCTTTCTCCGTAGATAAAAATAACACTTAACTCTTATTGTATTACATGAATCGGATCTTATTAAGTGAAATGTTAACAAAATTGTGCCAGAGACTCAAGCCGAGTAGTAGGAATGATAAAATAATTATTATAACTACTAAGGTGTAGAAGTAAAGTAAATGTACCTAAAGTTGCGCTAGTTTTTTTTTATTATATAAAAAAAACCCGTGTATCATTCATTATGTGTCTGCTCTAATTTTGGCACAACAACGCGACACGCGTAAAAAACCGAGACAGAAAAAGACACGGAGACATAAATATATTTAGGATTTAGTAAAGAGACACAGGGAAGAAGACTCGTATTGTTCTGGGTTTGCATTGCATTGCACTCTTTCTCGTTTGTACAGAAGATAGATAGGAAAGAAGGTGGAAATAAACTAATATCAAGTAAAAATATGTAGTCAGTTTAGTACAAATACGACAGAAAAAGACTGGAAGGAATAGTTTATTTTGGTTTGGTGAAAGTAGGAGAAAGCACGTGTATGGATAGATCTAAATAACGGAACATTCCGATTTTTATTTCGATTGATTTGAAGTAGTATTTTAAAAATATTAGTAGTCTCTCCGTTATTTGCACAAGGAATATGGCCCCTCAAACAAGGTCTAGAGTGAAGGCTGCTGCTGCTACTACAAAGGAAAGTGATGGTAATTCTTCGAATGGATCGTCAAACATATCATCTTCGTCATCTACTTTTACTTCATGTTTGTATTCTTTACCGGCCACGTGCAAACAGTTTTATAAACAGTATGGAAACATACCGTTTCTCAAAAAGGTTATGCTAAATCCAGAATACACTTGGGTCGTCGCATCCTTCCTCTTCTTTTGTGAAATCTTTATCAACGCATTCATTATCTTGTGGAGACCTTGTAAGTACTTTAACAATTAATGGGCAATTAAGGTTAATTAATCGGTATAAAGGCATTTTAATTGTAATTAGTACACTTTACTAATAAAAGATGACGTACTATTATGCTTTCTCCACGGAGAAAGTTCTCTGTAGCGTTATTTATTTTTATACAATACAATATGAAGCTCCCCATAATTCTGGGACGGAGCATTTTAACTATGAATTGATGAATGATTTATCACACGAAATTTTTACATTTATTGATGTAAATAAATGGAATGATTGTGCATAACAGACACGGAAATCGATTGGGTGGCTTATATGCAAGAAGTTGAAGGGTTTCTGAATGGGACGCTGGACTACCAATACCTAAAAGGGGATACGGGTCCTTTAGTTTATCCTGCGGGATTTGTCTACATCTTTTCTCTATTTTATTTTGCTACTGATCATGGAACCAACATTTTACTTGCTCAATGGATCTTTGCGGCCCTGTATTTGACCCTTATACACCAAGTATTCAAAATTTACTGCAGGTCACGAAAGGTGAGCGTCAAGGAATGAATTATAATAAAATGCGTTGGGAAAGATGATGAATTGTGTGAAGTAGCTCTGGATTCCTTTTCAGGTCCCACCGTATGCATTACTGTTCCTTACTTTCACTTCGTATCGAATACATTCGATATTCGTTCTTAGACTTTTCAACGACCCTATTGCAATAATTTTAACTTATTTTGCAATAAATCAGTTTTTGGAGGGGCGATGGACACTTGGAAGCCTTGCTTACAGGTTTAAATAAGATAAAATTACGTGGAATATTGTAAAAGGATTCTGGGTTGAAGTAATAGTTCCGTTTATTTGGTGTTAAATAGTTTGGCTGTGTCTGTAAAGATGAACGTGTTACTGTATGCTCCAGCTTTGTTATTGGTGTATTTGACCCAGCTTAGCTTATTTGATACGGTTGTTCAACTAGCGGTTTGTGGAAGTCTTCAGGTATTTCATAAAACTTAGGCATTTATTTTTGTTAAAAAACTCTAAATACTAATTTAAAGTACAATTCAGGCTATAGTTATGTAATTATTTTACAAATTATAGCTGGTGCTGGCCTTACCATTTCTTCTAGTCAACCCATGGTCTTACATGTCACGATCATTTGATATTGGTCGAGTATTTTTCTATGAATGGACAGTGAACTGGAAATTTCTCTCCGAAGAAGTGTTCCTTAGTAGAATATTTCATATCGGGCTTCTTTCAGCCCATATTTTGGTCCTGATAATATTTTTGCCGGTGTGGCTACGATATTTGAAGTCATATTCTCAATTTGATAACGCGTCCAAAGTCCCAGATGGAAAGTATGCCATGCAGATTCGATCTCAACTTGTCCTGTTTCCGCTAATTCTTTCTAACTTCATTGGGATTTGCTTCAGTCGGTCGTTGCACTACCAATTTTACGTATGGTACTATCATACTATTCCTTATATTTTGTGGTCAACACGACTGCCTGTCAAATTAAAGTAAGGAACATCTAACATATAATAGTAGTTAGTAGGTTCAATTTGTTATTCTAACTTTAATATTTATTCTGCGTCTATGTAGGTTGGTTTTGTTTGGGATTATCGAAATGTGCTGGAATGTTTTCCCTGCGACTCCATGGTCCAGTGGTGGGTTAGTATTTTGCCATTTCGCAATTTTGGCATCCGTTTGGCATTACTCAAAACCTTTGAAAGATTGGAGCTCAATGGAATGGAAAGACATCAAGCGGAATTGATAAACTTTGTTAAAATATTGTGTGATGACGATGTTAATCTATTTATACTACAGATTTGACCTCAATTGATTGAACTACTACACTAAGGCGTATTTTTAAACTGATTTGAATAAATAATTTAGAACTGCCTTATGTCTTATGTGTCATCGGTATTTTTATTGTACGTTTATCTTTCTCTTATCCCAGAAAGTCTTACGTTAACACTTAACATTCTATTACACCGAAAATATTAGCTGTAGTAAAAATCTATAGCGCAAATAAAGGTGAAAAACATGCAAACTTTATCGTTTCTGATCCCCAAGATCATCAATGAAGTCTTCGTCGACCTATTTTACAGAATAAAACAAAAAAAGTAAAATTAAACCCTCATAGCCATGTTACCAAGTCCATTCTTCTTCAATAATATATTATTACATTCCTATTACAATACCTCTGGCCATTTTTCTGGAAGAACATCAAATAGCTCGTCTTTCACATCCCCCTGTATAACTATTTCATCCTCTCCAGTGACAGAAGACGAACAGGCGAATTTCGTAGAGAAAAATTTGGCCGCAGCTTTCAGGTCAATGCCGAAGGTACCTAATCCCGTTACAACTGTAACCGACTTCTTCTTACCCCTTGGGGCTCTTGATAAGCAGATCTTCTTAGGACCTGTTTTACCCCCAGGCTTTTTGGCATGAACCAGTCCCTTGCCTCCACGCTTTTGTCTACCTTTTTTCTCTTCCTCTCCCCCTCCTTCTCCTATAGATAACTGCAACGGGAAAAATAAACAATATCTTAAGATTCAAAGCGTCTCCAATTCCGAACCAAAGCGTCTCAGCTGCAGAGCATCTCAGTTGCCGAGGCTCTCAGCTCCAGTTACCATTCTATATAACTTTTTAAATTAGCACCTACCCCACCCATCTCTGCAGGTAAATTCGCTTCCAGCCATTTTCTACAGTTTTTTTCAGCATCAGGATAGTATTCACAATACTGTAATAAATTACAAATAAATTACTTAACAAAACTTTAGCATAATAAATAGTTTTTTATATTATTTATTTACCTCCGGGGGGAGTCCACAGTTCCCACAGTAGACAATATTTAAAGGGTAGTTGATGGGGGGTTCAATTTTTTGATCTGCGGTTTCGATTTCATCTACACTTCCTCCAATTGAAGTTGCAGGGGGTGCGGCTTCCGCTTCTGTTTCCATCAATCGCACGTTTAATTAAATATTAATCCTAATAAATAAATGTTCGATATCTATTCTACTAGAAGACAATAACTGAACCAAACTGGGAACAAACGGTCGAGTACAGTTAAAATTAAATACACAAATGTTCCAATCCAAGGTTCCAAGAATAATAATTTCAAGTTTGTCTCGTCAGTCGTTCGTCACTCAATATTCGTTATACTTCAAATGCTACAAACTAAGGTCAGGTCAGAGCTCAGGATGGTTATCTTTCTTACACTAAGATAAGCCCTTATCTGTCCTTTCCTGTACAAAACACTGATAGAATTCACAAAAGTTTCGAAACCAATTCCAGCCGGAGTGCCGACAAACCAACCTCAGAATGCTTGGTTGTAAAAACCGGCAAAGTTGGCAAATTTTATTTGGGGCTAGTGGAGCTTTTAAAGAAGCTGCTACAGATTCCTACATTTTAAACGGACTTTCCTTCCTTCACTTTCACTATATACCGTATTTCCCGTTTTAATTCCTCCCCCGGAATAATTCCCCCTCCGGTTTAATTCCCCTCTACCTTTCCATGTTATAAGTCTTATCTTGTCCATGTTAATAGAATTTCTAATTTTCCCTTCGAAGTAATAAAGCCCCAGGGGAATTATAATAGGAAATACAGTACTTCTTTTGGCCCAATTTAATAATAAAATACGGGAAAGCAGTTTCGAAAAGCACCAAAATGCCAAAAAATCTCTAAATATCTTGGATAAACGCCTATTACCGTATTTCCCGAAATAAAGCCCCAGGGGTTCTTTCGAAGGAAAAATTAGAAATGTTATTAACATGGACAAGATAGGGTTTTAAACTTTTAACATGGAAAGGCATCATATTAGGGGGCATTATTTCAGGAAATACAGTAACTCTATTAACTTTTGGGCAATAAATAAGTTGCATCTCGATGACTGTATGATGCTTCAAAAGCTAAAGTAAAAGTCGGCTTTCACTTCCATCAACTGTACACTACTACTTAAGAAACCCTACCATCTTGACTCTATCCGTTTTTTTATTTTCGATGGCGTTTAGCTCAACAGCTTTTTTAACCAAGCTTCTAAACTTGTAAGCATTATCATGATTATGCTCTTTCATCTCAGCACTTGGAGGACGTTGTTCTGCAATATAGCTGTCGTAAAAAGTGCAAGCCCCCTTCCCAACTTTGTGAAGCCCTCGTTTAAATTCCTCTTTGGTGAATACCCTGAATCTGTACCGTTTTGTGAGTTGTTCAATTAGAAGAATTATGCCTGCAAAAAAGCATCCTAAAATGAGAAAAATAAAGGCTCCTTGAAGGATCTTCATATCTAGGTTGACTTGTCCGAGGGTTTCCCTCAAACGGACCTTCGTTACTTTAGGTTCTTTCTTCTTATCATCCCCTCCAGTCCGAGCGTACCAATAGTCAATCAGCCCACCGGCACTTAGGCGTGCTAAGGCCGTGTCAATTTTATCTTTATAGGGTGCTCGGGGTCTGAGAGCGAACCCATAACCTGTGAGGAATAATCGTTCTCGAATTACTTTAATCTCAGACCAGCCTATTTCAGAACTATTCCATGATATGCGATTTACTGCGGATTCCTCGACAATGTATGCTACAGGAGCTGAGAAAGTGTTCGTGTCTTGGACCACTAGTCTTTCTCTAATTTGTCTAAGTAGTTTAACCATTTTGGCCTCCTCTTCTGGAATCTTTTGTCCATCTAGCTCGAGAATAGAGTTTTCAGGTGGAAAGGGAACTTCTTCCGTTGCTGTAATGATTACCTCGTAAACAGATCCCTTTTTACAACCTAGTTTGAAGTAATAGCCGGAGACAACCAAATCATGGAGTGATTGAGGATACTTTGATGTGACTGGATTTATGAGGCTTGTTATGAGGCTTGTGTTGTAGAAAGTTGTTATAATTAGACAAGAAAACCACCAAAGGAGTAATAGCATTTTTAGAAGTCTGCCAGGATGGGGAGATATCTGGGATTTTGTTAGTGGTTGTCCGAGAAGGGGTTGAAGGGTTATCTCTAGGGATTCGAAAAATCGTACGTGTGCTGGCTTTCTCGTCGGGAGCTTGGCGTACTTTTCCAGGTATACGCTTAGGGAAATATTGGTCTTGGAGTTTAATAATTTAGAGGAATACGGCTGTAAGGAACGGTTGATTATTATTCGGAATAAATATGACATGATTGTCACAAGGATGAATATGAAGGGCCAAACTTCGGGTTGGAAAGCTAGCCATATCCCCAGGATGAATATATTATTTGGTTTCTTCACGACAAAGACTGCAACATTTAATTTCTACATTAATGCTCTTGTTGGATTTTTGTCAAATGTGTTTTTAGGATTACCAATTGGTTCTGCTGCAAAGACATTGGAAAATTCAACGATTGAAATCTTTCCTGAAGTAACGCTAATTCCACCAATAGCTAGATCAATTTTGTCCTCTTGAAGGGCCTTAATCATTCCAGTGTAATTAGTCACTGAGATAAAATCAGACATTGGGGAGATATTTGATTTCGTGTCGTCAGCTTCCAGTTGTAAAAGTGAAAAATTAAATTCAAGAGATCTTCCTATTTGCTTTATTATTTCCCATTCAATTCCAGAACACTGTCCTTCCCAAGGTTTATTAGTCAAGCATGAAAAATGTGGAGAGTAATTGAAGTATCCGATATGTAAATGTGAGTTGTGCAGAGATGATCTTCCAATCTCCTTAAATGCTGCAAAGTACTTTCCAAATTGAGTTTTGTTTCGTTCCCAACTTCCAAGATAAGTCTCTTGTTGTTTCTTATTGGGGCCGCATAGCTCGCATTTGGAAAATACCGATATTACAGGGCCTGTTCTAGTTCTAGTTCTGTTTATAACTTGTACTGATAGAAGGACTCCGGTTTGTTGCAAAACCGCAGCTTCATTTTCCTTGTAGTATCTAGTGTCTAGGTCGAAGTTCTCACGGTCGGTGAGCGGAGGTTCCTCAGTCATGTAAATTACCTGATCCAAGTTAGTGAAAAATTTTGGAAAGTTGACGTATCCTAACTTTCCTTCTGGATTTATTTCTGGGATATCTACATTAAAATTGCGTTATTATGTGAATAAAAATATTGATGTTAAGCTTAGCATATACATTATGCATAGTTACAACTACATGACATTAAACCTGCTTGATTAGTTAGTTGCTGCAAGTTAAATTCAGTGTCGTTAGATCTATTACCGACTCTATCGACATGGAGTAGGTCACAGACAAATATTAGCGAGCAAGGGCGGCGTTTCCAGGATAGAAAGTACTTCCAAAGAGCAGTTCTATTTGGACTTAAATCATTGGAATCTTTGAACGAAACGATTATAACTGGGGGAGCCCAATCCCTAATTGAAATCAACACATGGTCCAGATAAGTCTCACATTCCTTTGTAACAACAAAAACATTTTCCTCGCAATGCGACTCCAGGGTTGATTCTATTATTATAGATGAGATGTCTTTTGCGAAGTCTAAAACGAGGGGGTTAACAAGTGGTGAATCCAATGACTTCTCTAGCCCATGAACTTCTTTAGCTTCAGACAATAGAAGGATTAAAGCTACTCTAAGTACGCTTCCCAACATTTTAGAATTTATTTACAAAAAGCAGGCCTGCAACTTACAAAATATGAAACGCCAAGGAAGGACTGATCGAAAATTTAAAAAAGTTTGAGTACATATTGTGTACCAATCGCGAAATGGCGTGTTCAGAAGCGATATGAATTTTAATCAAATCTACTGCCAACCAGTTTATCCATGCAAAGCAAACTTTTTCATTAAGAGCAGAATATTACGCGAGATAAATATATTTTATTTCCCATATGAAGAAGCATATAATAAATAAAACAAAATTATAATTACTTTGAGGTTTAAATGACTTAAATTACACCCAAAGCACGGATAAAAGTACGATAACTTAAGTCTAGAAACTATAAATGTCCTCTTAAAGAACGGATATTAACATTAAGCGGTTAGTTGTATTGAGCAGAGCATAAACCCAAGGTTTTTGAACTAGTATAGTATAAAATGAAGAAACAAATTTTTTTGTTTTTTTTTGGGTTTTTTTACTATGAAGTTTTGATCATGTACTAGGAATAATTGACGCAAGTAGCCAATACAGATAAAAAGTATTCTTATACACCTAAACTACTATTGTGGAGAACTTAAACGGTATATTAAACAGGTATATATTATTATTTCACAGCATCTTTGAGGAACGCAACTACTAAAATAATTCTAATTAGCTTTACAGGTACCTATTAAGATCCTCCACCAAAACTGGGGAGGTTGGGGACTCATCCGCTGAATTTTCTCCTGACTTTCTCCTCTCAGTCCCAACAACATCCTCATTCGAAAGTTTCCTCGCTCGTCTAAAAATATTCTGAGTGCGGCCCCGAGAGTTGGTCCTAATCCTCCGTATTTCATCATCGCTAGTCGTTTCATCGAAAGAAAACGCTGCAGAGATCCTTGTGGGTCTAGCCGGACTCGGACTTGTCGGTGACGGAGATCTCCTGAGGGACAGCTTCTTTTCAATCCATTGTAACATCAAGAGTACCTCTTCATAAGAACGGAGCCTGTAGTTGGCCGCAGTACGGCTGGAAGAGGTCGAGGACACTTTGAAAGTACAAGCGATTCCTGAAAGGGCTTGAATAGCCTCTTCGTCACTGTCATCATCTCCGCAATAAATAACTCGAACTCTATCCGTCCAATCTACCCCGTATGTTGTTCTCAAAATATGAATTGACGCTCTACCTCTGTCCCATTTGACTTCCGGTTTGGCCTCTAAAGCCATGGGGGCTCGATGGGGTTGGAAACCTTGTTCCAAAAAGATCTCTGTTGCTCGTGTAAGGTAAGCATCTCGCAATTGTCGGGGTACTTCTCGGTAATGGAATGTCAGCAAAGCCCCTTTATGTTCGACCCAGGCACCATCTCTGCAAACTTCTTGTTGCAAGGCTTGCAGGAGGCGGTTTATCCTTTCTTGATGTTCTGAAGTAATTGGATGCAGGTATTTTGTTCCATCTGGGCTTAAGATTTCTAGTCCATGAGAGGCAGCGTATGTGATTCCATGTATTCCGATAACTTCCTGCAGATTGGCGAGACTTCGACCAGAGATGACACAGATGCTAACGTCTTGGGAGTACTGAACCAGTCGTCTCAACACGTTGCGCGTTTCCTCGGGCATTTTGGCCAGCTCTGGTTTTTGAGCGATGGGGGCTAATGTCCCGTCATAATCGAGGATTATACTCAATTTTGACTTGTCATTTTCCTCTACCTCTACGTAGTCAGAAAGGTAGTAGTCAAAGTCATCAATGCTTAGAGGAGCCATTTTTGTTGCAGAAGGATTATTGTTCAAATCATTGGGAAGGAGTCCCATCGCTGCTAGGAATATATTCAGCCAGTTATTTACATCCATGGCTTTTTCACGCCTTTGCAACTGCTTCATACGGAGCATTCGCTCATCAAAAGGCATTTGTAGGGCACGATGCAGCTTGTCTGCAACGTCTTCAATTTCATATGGATTCACGATCAAGGCTTCTTGCATCATTCCTATAATAAAAGCAAAATGAATCAATACGTCAAAAAGTCATAAAAAATATTTAACTCGAGCTTTTAATTTACGAAGATAAAAAACATGGAATCAATCAGTACCTCCAGCCCCGGCAAATGGAGACAGCATGAGTACACCAGGATCCCTTAAATCTTGACAAGCAACGAACTCCTTCGCAACGAGGTTCATACCATCCTATGATTAAAAACATTTTGTTTTTACGCTTAATAACTTTCTCGGAAATCTAACTGAATACGTGGTCAGCTGAAATAGTTACCCTCAAGGGGGTGACAAGAGCTACTGAAGCGTCGCGATAAAATGCAGCGAGCTGCTCTTGTGATATGCATCCGTAAATGTATCGAATCGGACTCCAGTTAGGCTTTGAGAAACGACCATTGATTCTCCCAATCAGTTGATCCATCTCCTCTTTCAATGCTTTGTACTCCAGTACATCCGTACGTGATGGTACAGCAACCTTTAAATTGTAACCCGTCATTACTTATGCGAAACTGCATGCAACCGTTTAATTTTTAATTGTTTATTCTATTCGAGTCCTCACTTGTAAAAATATGCATTTCTCAAGATACTCCGGGTGCTTCTCTAACAAACGTTCAAAAGCTTTAACTCGATTAACAAGCCCCTTTGTGTAATCCAATCGATCTACTCCCAAAATAATTTGCTCTTCTTTTTCCTTCAAAACCTTGGGTGCTTTCTTCCCCATTTGTACGAATTGGTCATAAGGAATTCCAATAGGGAGAGATTTTACATGTATCGTACGACCATCTAATTCGCAAAGGAACCTCGTCCGGTCAACCCGACATCCAAGCCTTCGTTGGCAACAGTCCAGAAAGTTTAAGCAATAATCGTCAATATGAAATCCAACTAGGTCACACCCTGTAAATAAGTTTAATCATCAAATACCTAAGTTAATAAATTGTAACAATGTAGCCAAACAACAAACAACTCATCAAGTCATTAGCTAAATTTAACCTTCTAAATTGTATATGGAACGAAATTTTGTAATCAAATCGTGAAATGATGTTTAGATGTATTAGGATCTTCTATTAGGATTTTAAATTTTTTATATATTCTACTTCACAGCGACCTAGTGCTGGCAGCAATATGATTTTATGTTAACTTGTTAACTACATACATATTTGGACTATCGTCGCTTAAATAAACTATTGATTGATTGAATCACTGAACAACATATTGCTAGTTTCTGCATGACTGAAAATGTATTTTAACGCCACAACATGTGCAAGTACAAAGTACACGGGAAACTCTAATCCCGAAAAATGCAGACAGCAACCCTGAGCCAAGTATATCGTAAATCCTACTCATTCTCTGACATAACACTGTTCAAGGAGAAACCAGTAAAACTGTTTACTGTTTGCGATCATCCCACTTTCAATCCTAAATCTGACCTAACTTTTGATTCGCAATTTAAAGAAACAAAGAAAAGCATCGGACTCAAATTTGATAACAGTATTCTACTACCGACAGTTACGCAAAGCTGTGTTTACTCAAAAACGCCAAACACGACCTTAACCAATGTTTGGTCCAGGGCCATTGGAGCAGATAAGCAAACAAGTGTCTGCAGCATACAGCCTAACAATGACCATTCCTATTGTATTTCATAAATAAATCAACAAAAGCTGTTCTGCACAGACTTTTCAGGGCTAAAATTAAAAAAAAAATACCAAGAATTCCTTCAAGGATTTCATCATCCCAAGGGAAAAGACGCATAAGGTCCCAAGATGGGAAGGGGATGTGCATGAAAAAGCTCATTCTGCACCTTAGACCTTCTTCTTCTGCAGCCTACAATTTCATAAAATGCATTAACAAAACATCATCTTGCTGTGCGTGGTACCGTTAAATCATTATTCATAGTTAGAGAGAGAGATCGATTCTACAAATAAGCCTGATTAATATTATACATTTTGCTAAGATTTTGCGATCAAGTGTGACCACGAACGAACGCGAACGGTGCCATTTCGTTGATTCGAAATGAAAATTTCAGTCATACGACAAACTGTCTATCTAAAGGCTATCTGTATTGCACAAGAAATAATATAATTTGGCAAAGGTCTTCTATGTATTCAGGCTTGCTATAATACCGTTGACTCTTTACTGTACGCGTGGAAATGGTATTTTTATCTTTTACTACAGACAAGCACGCTTAGCGTGCGTGTTGAACGTTTAGCACGACTGCTACTGCTACTACTGCTGTTATTTGTAGATATCGATATTTTTTAGAAGATTCTTTGGACCCGTGTAATGAGTTCCGGATGAACCGGTTCGGGAAAATCCCAATGGTAAAACTAGGTGCTACACAAAGTATTGGCAAGTGGTGGTTCAAAAGCACACAGTCCACACGCTTTCAGAACGTGGGTTCATTTTGGGATCTTTTTTGTTTACTTCGAATCCGGACGGACTTTGCATTCATAACACCCACTTCCCATTTGGACAACTGAATGCGAATATTTTTGCTGTCTTTTATTTTTAAGACTGTAATGGCAACCATAAGCACAAACAATGCATAAGTGGAGCATTGGGTTAGTTTTACTGAGTACAATAAATGTTTCGGTTGATAAGAATACTTTGGAGTTTGCTCT
Organism: Hydroisotoma schaefferi; assembly: GCA_034682405.1. Taxonomy (NCBI): domain Eukaryota; kingdom Metazoa; phylum Arthropoda; class Collembola; order Entomobryomorpha; family Isotomidae; genus Hydroisotoma; species Hydroisotoma schaefferi. The sequence goes on along the minus strand of JAQFZX010002989.1, from coordinate 2,961 downwards.
CTAAAGGGAGTAAACATTACAGCATAGGTTGAGCTTAATGTTGAATCTGAATTAGTAAATATGTGAGTACGTGTGATTAATTGAAGAGTATTTGGTGCTCTGATTGTGTATTATCAATACAAAGTAAGGAATAAATGTATTTTGGGATTATGAAGTATTAATTACATATTCTGTGACTAGTTATGATACTACTGCCTACTTGGGAAGGAGTATAAAGTTACGTACCCATCTTGACATGCGTTTTCATGTAGAGGATTACCATATTTAACGTGGTTAAATTTCCCTACATTTTTGCTTCTTGTACAAATAAAAAAATAGGAGATATGAAATTTTCATATCTTTAACGTGGAAGCTATATTGGTAAATTAAAATGGAAATAAGGAAGAAATCAATCTGGTGACACATGTAGTACGCAATGCCTACATCCTCCTACCATTTAGCCCGTTGAATTGGATTGGTGCGAATTGCAGCTATCTTGCGATACTTGTTAGCCTAGACCTCTGCCCCTAAATGTTTTATCTCTCTCTCTCTCCACTCGATAAAAATAAATCGAGACTTAATTATTATTCACAAGCTTACCTTCCGGATAATACTACAAGCCAGTAAAAGCTGGTAATCGTGGACCCAGATCTGCAATACGATGTTACACAATTATTTACAACAAGCTAACGCGCAATTATCTCATAGTCCAACTTGTTTACTCCACACTCTGTTTTATTAGTTTAAACATAAACTTCACAAGTTTGGACTGTTTGCATTCATCATATTTAATCAACTAATAAAATTAGAACGGTCAAATTGGATACGCATCATACCAAAGGCACAACATCAGTCTGGCCATCGGCATCCAACTTTGCTAGACTTCGCTTCAAAGCACGGATGGTTTTATCCGCAAAGACTTGATTGACTCTTTTATAAGCTTCATAAGTCTCACTAGAGAAAACGGCTCGATCGGGCATTGAATGGAAAAGTGGCCAAAATGTACCATTGCAACATCCATTGTAGTATTTGTCAAACAACGATGGATCAATAGTGACACTCTCCACTTGTTCAGAAAGCAATCCAGCCGTGGGAGACTTGTCATCCAGACTTGATTCTGGGATAATCTCATTCTCATCTATCTGAATCCCTGGCCAACCAACCCAAATCCCTTTGCATTCAATACAAACTGGAGCTACTGCTGTGACCAGACCACCCGCACTATGAGGAAATATTATAAAAGACAAAATCTTGCTTAGCACTTTAGTGTTGCATTGTTTGTTTAACCTAGTTTTTATAGGTTGCTTTGCTGCATATGTGCATTTCAGTTTTAGTCATTGTCAGCAGGGACATTATATGCATTATATTATTGGGTAAAATATCCATGTTATACTAGCAGAGCAATAACAGTAATTTAATCTGAAGAATTAATATTCAATCAAAAATGTGCATCAAAATAGGGTACGGGATAGATGAGTGGTATTATGTTTAATAAAATGTCTTTAATCACGACAGTATCAAGTACAGGAAAACTCATATCTGACCGGAGCAAATTGTAACTTATCTATAGCTATTATTGTAAATTGTAATGTTTAATTAACACTTGAGAAGTTTGACCTTCGATATATTAATACGAGAAGAGGTTTGACTTTCGCTGGACGATGTAAATGCATGCACAAACAAATGATACCTGAGCTGAATAACTTGCTTCTGTTTGTGCTACTGCTATTGTTATTATTAACCATTTTGTTTTGAAGTCTGCAGCACAAAGCAAAACATCATGAATCTGCCTTTTCTTCCCAGCATGTTTGCATGTATTTCATTTTAATAAAATTCAACACTAGATTAGAACGCACATATATATATGTATATATGTAATCAGGATTCATGAATGATCGCGTGAATTCTCGCCGGTATTTTTCCCTCCCGCAGATGCAGACAAGAAAAAATTCAATATTAGATGTGCAAGTTGTTTTTACAGTATAGGATGACAATAACAATTTGGTTGTACAACCTTTCTCAGGTTTCATATGCTCATGCATCTTTTGGAATCAACTTCCTACATTTTTCCCACGCATATGAAAGGTGACCTTGTTCTGGTTTTAATTTACAAAGTAATTGCAGTTTTATAGAGTTTAAGTGTCATCATAATAATTGCCTGATCAAAACAATTACTAATGAAGGAATAATATTATGCGAATAAATTATACTTTTGATTGATAAATAAAGGCAAATCCAAATGCAACGAATTCTTATTCCCACCCCATCTGATCACATTACCTATTCTAAGGTATGTATAATTGTTCGGAATCTTTTGGCAAAAAAGCTATAAACCTGACGCTAATTGCAATAAAAAGTGCATGTAATATACAGGCAGGCCTTTTCTTACCATTGTTTTCGTTCCAGACTCCCATCCTTCTTCCTAACTAAGATGAACGGCAGACGATTTGACACCACGATCATTGGTGCATTCAGACGTGTTGTTACCGTCATCGTGCGTGAGACTAGCTGACGCGTGTGTGTAGTTGTAGTAATTAAATTATTGAATTGAAACTATTCTTTCTTTTGAAAAATTTCAATAAACAATTAACCCCTTTTCTGCGTTAGAATGACTTTTGGGAACAGTTTCAGCTGCTTCTTCCGATTATACTTAAGTTTTCTAAAGAATTGTCAAATTATTCCAACCAGCACTACTTTAGAGAAACTGAGACTGACGGAGAGCTGAACTCCTGCTTTTATACGCGTTTGCTACTGTTTAGCAGTTATACGGAGCTGAGTACTGATCATTGCGTTGTAGTGGTACATGTTTTGGGATCTTTTGCTACTTTACTTTGAGTGACTGCACTCTGTTCAACATATCTCGGTGTAGCTCTTTCTCAGTGGATAGGATACGTTCTAAACGGTTGAGTAGTTCTAACTTTTAGTTAACTCTGTTATACACGTTATAGCTCAACTTTCTGAATAAGCAAAAGCAAATCTTCT
>JAQFZX010002988.1:0-15050 GCA_034682405.1 Hydroisotoma schaefferi | reverse complement strand
TCTAATCCATGTTTTCGAAATTTCTAATCCGTAATCCTTAATCCCGTTAAAAAATCGGTTAATCACCCAGCTCTGCAAAAATGTTAACTGACCTGACACCTGAGACGGACGGAGTGACCAGAACTTCGACCGGATGCACCTTTAATCAGGTACGGAATTAATATTAATACTGGATGGATAAGCCAAGAACCGATAACCGAGGAATATGATCTCAGGTAGACGTAATACAACAGTACAGAGAACAGGTCAACAGTCCACGGAAAAGAAGTCCGTCACCGAAGTGGATAAGATCTTATCATCGTATGAACAAGATAAGAACACACAAGTTAACCTTCGACCTTCATTAAATACTAAATACTTCCAATCCAAGTCATTTCGAAGTTCAACTTTTATGATGAAATGTTGAACTTGAAATATTAACCTCCCGGTTTTTTGTTTTATACGTTTTTATGCAGTGTTCCCCTAATAAGCGATCCTTTTGTTTAAAATACCGTATTTCCCGACTTAATTCCTCCCCGGACCCGGAATAATTCCCCCTCCGGTTTAATTCCTCCCCCGGACCCGGAATAATTCCCCCTCCGGTTTAATTCCTCCCCCGGACCCGGAATAATTCCCCCTCCGGTTTAATTCCCTTACCTTTCCACATTCCACATGCACATAGGCAACGTTGATAATTTGTATATGACCTTTCCATGTTATCACTCATTATCTTGTCCAAGTTAATATAATTTCTAGCTATCCCTTCGAAGTAATAAAGCCCCAGAGGGGAATTAAATCGGGAAAAACGGTATTTGTTTACTTTGACCCTTGTTGACCTCCCCTTCCCGTCCCGACCTTAAATCATTATTCCAGTTGTAAGTTTTGTATGTTATTTTATTCAATAACAGAAATGTCAGGCTAATTCGGGAAGCGTTGTTTTTAATGTTTGCATTTATAGAGGCACGAGGACATGACTTTTTTTTTAAACAAACGTCTCCAGCCTAGTGGCTAGTGGCCCAAAAAATGGAATAATACCACAGTGTGGTAACCACACTGTGGTAACCACACTGTGGTTCAAAACTAACACGTAGGTCACTTATCTCCTTTAATAGCGTTTAAAAGGATTGTGAAAAGACCTTCGGTGTGATCTGACTCCTTTCGTTGCATTTTCTGCTCCCATTCTAGCATGGACTGTTCCGTTTCTTTAGTTTGGTCTTCTAGCATTGTGCTCAGTCGGGTTGCTAAAAGGTCAAAAGTTGCGGCACAGGGGTCTTCAGAAGATCTTATCGTGTTTAGAAGTCTTCTCCGATCATTTACACCGGTTTCTGTACCATTAAAGTTGGAAATATATGTTAATTTATGTCAGGTTGACACATACTCATGAATTCGTAGTAAGTATAGAAATGCACCTGGATAGTCACGTCCGGAAGTTGATCCGCTTCCGCTATCCCTATTCCTTCCGTTTAAATTCCTATCTTTAGAAGAAGGCTTTTGCAATGCTTCAATCAGTTGACGTAGCATATTTTCCTCTCGTTTCTGGTCTTCCTCTCTTCGTTTTTCCTCCCACGCAATAAAGCGTTCTTCAGACGCTTTCATCTCATCGATAAGCGATTGGGTGGTTTGGGTTAGGATCCTCGTAACTGTTTCACTCATCTTATCACTGATGCTCTGGAGTTTTCTGCGCTTTTGTCCCACTTCATTCGAGCTGAGTTTTCGCTTCCCATCCTCAGATTCGTTACTTAACGCTGCAGTCGCTGTCGCCGTTGAAGTGCTGCCCGTTTCTGTATGCAGTTTAAACTGGCTTCTTGTCGGACCTTTAGTCACATTAATTTACTTTTTAACATGAATTAAAATGGAATACAAAGTTATATAAAGAAATATCTACATACCTGACACTGAGAATGGTAACTCGCCGGAAAACGTGGTCAAAGAAATATCATTGCCACCAATATTACTAGTTTCATGCAACCTAGCATGGCTGCCAGCATCAGTCGTGGTAATAACCAGAAGAGGTGTTCCATCAGGGCCTTCAAGAGGATTGCAGTCATCGTCCAGCGCTTCAGAACATGTCACGATTGTATTTAACTGGGAGTGATGATGATGGTTATGCTGGGGGACAGAAATAAAGCTGTCTTGACTGTGAGGACCTTGAGACTCATTTAAAACGATAGCCTCGGTCCGTCCGTCCACCATGGTTGGATAAGGACGAGGGATAAAAATATCACTCCCTTGGATTTCAATAGGTAGTTCGTCGCTCTTCATGTTAAGAAAGTCCACGTTGGACATCAGTTCTGTCAGAACGATAATGAAGTATTAGTATGGACGACTCTCAGTAATCACTATTTTATTCAATGAACTGCTTACCGAACTCAATTTCAACGGGTTGATGAGGCCCTTGATTAATTCCCCCGTAGGCTCCTTCAATGCCCAGCAGCGTCAAGTCATCCTCCGGAGAAGGTATTGTAATAGGTCTATCCACAGAGTCAAACTCGTCATCATCGTCATTTTCTGCTGCATATTCGACATCATCGTCCCCATTATGACTTGGTTCTTCGATGTTTATCACTCTGCCCGTGGACGGTTCTGGTGGAGTCAATATATTCTCTATTAGGGCCAAGTACTTGAAGTTTTGAGGGACCCCAAGTTCTTTGGCTTTCCTGTAGTCGCCCTTAAGGTTCTTTATTTTAGCTTGGCATTCTTCTACCGATCGGCTAACCCCCAACTTCTTAAGTTCCTTGGAGATTTTGATGAATATTACCCTCTTTCGCCTGAAAAATCAGTAAATTAAATAGCAATTAAGCCAACATTCATTCCCATAAACCAACCATTAAAAATGGTTCTAATTCTAAATCATAAAAATACCACAGCATTGATTTTTTGAAATCTTAGGTAGTTTCTTAGATGTTAAGATTATAGCTCTAGCAAGCTATAGCTAACTGTATGCACATCATGAACAGGATGACCTATTGACCTTCACGTTATTTCACAAAGTAACGCCATTTTTAAGCTCGTCGGTTTCAGAATGCTTAAGCTTTAATGCCATGCAATGCCGGACATATTGCTGTGGATCAATGGTTAAAATGCTTTAAGAGACGAACAAATGACACAAAATCTCAACCAACGTACGCTTCATGAATGTATCCATTGTGAATGTCGGGTTGGCTCCAGACGTGAAACAATTTGTGAATCTCTTCATCTGTCCATGTGGGGCTTCTATTTCTAAAATCATTCAAGAAAAAGTGTTCTAAATTTATGGAAATTACGCAAGTCATTTCATAAGTTTTTACTAGATGCATGCCCCAACGAACCCCAAATACCCAAATATTTCCTAAAGTATCATCAATCAAGGAAATGTTTACTTCATTCTGCTACTTCTAAGGGGGGCATAGGCGCAACCACGAGTGTGGGTACAAAAACATTACAGGATAGGGAGGGGTTTGGGTGGGCGGAACCTGCTTAACATATGTAAAGGATATGGCATTTCTAAAATTCTAGTGGGTACATTAAGAAACCAGTGGGTACAATGCGCCCTTGTACCCACGCTGGTTGCGCCCATGGCAGGGGGGCACTGGGGAGGTTTTTAGGGCATAGGCATAGTCGCAACCACGTGGGAGAATCAGGGGGTACAAATAGCACTAAAAGATAGGAAGGGGTGCGGCTGGGCGGAGCCTGCTTAGCATGTAAAGGATAGGACCTTTCGGGAATTCTAGGCGGTACTTAGGAAAACGAGGGGTACAATGTACCCTTGCGCCAATGTTATAGGGTCAGGTCAAGGTCAAACTTTAAATCGTTCTTTCTTCGTCAAAATCAATCTAAAACCAACCGTCGTACCGTGTGACCTTTTTCTGGACTCTGATAATCTGAACACTTTCAGACGATGTTTGCCCATCCATCCTCTAACTTTTCGTAAAAAAAAGCTGCAACTTCTCGAATTTATTTTCAAAAAATGTACGAGTTTTCATGAAGCATCGATGAAAAAACCTTTGTTTCTCTGAATTGATGCCACTTTTAAGTAAAGTAAGTTGGCAAAAAAAGGGAAGGATAAGGACGGGTAGAACTAGAAAGTGCAGCTGGAAACTGGCTTGTATTTTTGCTTGGAAACACTCATCTAAGCCACTCAGTGACGGAACCCTCCCTAATGTTCTCAATTTAAAAAAACGATAGAGTTTTTTTTTTGAAAAAAAAACCGAAAAATCATCAAAAAACGGAAACAGAAAATGTCAATTATATTTTGAAAAAAATATTTTGTAATGAAATGTATGTAAATTTTGAGGTTGATTGATGAGGTATATTCTTGTACGGCCTTGATTATGAAAGTTTGGCGGGTGTCAGGAGGATTAGTTCGCTAAAAGATTGTGTTTATTTTGGGTTTTTCGAAGTTAAAAGCTACGAAGGTTTTTCGTAAATTAGCGAGGATTTGGTTAATAAATAGCAAATCGTAGCGATTTTTGCATCGCAATTTGCATCTGGCTGGTGGACAAGGGGCTGCAAGGGTTACATTTTTTTATGGTAAAAAGAAGTATTTTGTTTTTAGAATTTGCTTGTTTTTTAACATTTTAAACATTTTTGAGCTACGCCTTATACATACGGCTACCAGATTTTAAAACGCTCAGAATAGTACACAGGAGTGAAATTTCCTGATAATATCTAGTATCTGCCATAAGCGCAATGTTAAATGTTTGGGCTCCAAAACAGTACTGCAGTACTGTACTCTTCAAAATAGTACGTCTGGTTTGGTAGCCGTACTTATACATGATGAAAAATATATTTTGAAGTGTCTTTAACATGGGAGAGATAGATGCCCCTTTTAACATGTAAAGGATAGGCGTGCGGCATAATTAACGAGGGCGTCTTATGGCCCAGGATTTAGGGTATATTGAATCAGAAACTCGTGGTTCATTCATCGGTTGATGACAAGGATATTTTTATTGACCGGTTTCTGTGCTGCGCTAAGCGTTCAGGTTCAACGTGTATGAGCGTTTTGTCTGTGTTTGATTGACGAATGAAGAGCAGAATATATAAATATTGGTAGTAAAAATTGAAAATATGGCAATTCTGATGTTTTTATAACTGTATTTTAGATGGGGGACGTAGAAGAGGAGGCTGATTTAGCTGTGCCAGCGTCTGCTTCTGCAGAGGATACGATTACTTCTTTAAGCGTCCTAAAGACCAAAGTGAGCGTTTGGACCGCATCGCTAAAGTTGGCTGCATCCCTAGTATCTGTCCCTGGACCGGATTCACACCCTTTTATTAACGTGTACAAAGCTATAGAAGTGATAGAAACACTGAACAAGGAAGTACAGAGCGTTTCTAACTCGAAGGAAGTAAAGGAAAATACGGAACTCAAATTTTGGGTTAAATTCGCCCGAATTCACATCCTGTCCTCGTTGGCCAAGTGGAACGAGGTCTGCGATGAGCTTTCTAAAGCTCAGAAGAACCATTTACAGTTGAGTTTTCGATTAATTAATGAAACATAACATGGTATCAGGAATTAGCTCTAAAAAGTGCGTTGTCTTTGCAGTTGCCTTAATCTTATTGAAGAGGAAGTTAATCAGAACTCGAATCTCAGCCTGGATGAACTTGTCCAGGGGGTCTCATTAGAAAGTGATGGCGGGGAGCTTGCAAGAGGTCGGGAGAGGGTCAACTACATGTATATTTATGAACTGACCCGTTTTGCAATTTTGTGTTCGCTTCGGGACGACCAGGACAAAGCGTTGGAGCTTCTTAAGAAGGCTGAGGAGTTTTATCATGATCACAATGTGAAGGAAAGTCTGCTGCCTTTACAGCCAGGATCTCTGTTGGAAATGTTGGATTCTCTTAACGCAGAAACATCTAAGGACATGTTCACATATATTTTATTCTATTTGGGACAAGTAAGATTACTCTACATATTTAGAATTAAGACAACACATCTCTGAACTTGTGGACGAAATATTTTATGGCGATTTGAATCTTTTGAAGGCGTATAAAATTCAAGGAGAGAAAGAAAGAGCAATCCTGTATCTGCACATGGTTCTGCGTCGGCAGTTGGAGAAAGGAGACTATAATAATATAACCTGGGGGTCTGACTCATCTCGAATGGCCTCTGTGCTTATGGTAAATGCCCAAGCTTTTGAAACTGCTCGAAATATCCTAGTGGCTGCCACGACAGTGATGAAGAACTGCCCCGCTGAGGAGAAGACTTCGGATCTTTACAAGCAGAGTTGGGCGGATTTGGGAAGAACTTGGGCGAAATTTGGAGTTGAACTTCTAGAGGTCTCGAGTAACCGACTGAAAGATCTTGAAGAACAAAATAGAAGAACCATCAAATTCGAAAACTGTATGAAGTTTAGCCGATATGAGAGGCTGAGTTTGGAGCTTTGTGAGGCACAGGAAGAGTTCGATGCTGTTTTGTTGATTAGATCGTTGAAATTTCCAACGCTGGACGTTAGCGAAGTTGACGAAATAGAGGTTAGTCAAGTCAACAAAGGTTTATTTAAAGGCGCCTGCGGATGGAGACTTTACACTGTTAAAAGCAATTTGTAACTTTAATTCTCAGATGAAAGGAAGATTTGTTCGGGACTTTGATGAAGCTCGGTCAGTATTCCTACCTACCCAGCGTTGGGTCAACGTTGCTCGAGATTACTACAATCTTGAGGAATTCGCCGGAGACCATATTGACCTTATGACCGACTTCGGTAATTCATACAAGCATGTGGCCTTTTTCGAACCTAGCATTGAAAGGAGAATAAAAATGCACAAGCGACGTGGACGAATCTTTGAGAGTTTGTTGGCTGCTTTAAATCCAAAAATTTACTCTGACATTTTTCATCGCACGTTAAGGGATTTGGCTGAAGTTTATGAGACCGTTTATAAGCTAAAAGTATTATACATATAAATAGTCATTGTTACTGAATATTTTATAAATAGTCTAGACTGGAGTTAATTCTTTTGTTGTTTTGTTAATTTAAATTACAGGTTGATAAACTAAAAGACCGGGGAAAATCCTTGAGGCCAAAGGACATAAAACTAGTCGAATGGATTAATGACGCTGCAAAAGCTCATAAACGGAATTTAGACGTTTTTGATTTTAAATTGTAATGAAATCCCAAAAAACGTTGATAAGTGAGATTCCGTTTGGTTTCTAGAATTAAAATGGAAAAATTATAACTTTACAGAGATGATCCAGGGAAAAACTTTCCATCCGATTATGAGAAACTGCTTCTAGGCTCCGTTCTGTCTGTCGGAAGAATTTTAGGAAGTATATGCCATGATCATCCCCTTCATCCTGATGCCATTAGCTTAGGCGAGGAGAGTAAGCAATATTATCAGGTTAGGAAGATTTCAAATGGTTCTGAATTGATTTAAACGACTCATAAATTAGTTTACTAAGTTTTTTTTTGTTAAAAGTATTTCATAGATTATTTAAACAAGAGACCAACGTTGAAGAAGGAATTTAAGGTTTTATATGACGGAAGTGAAGACATGCCGGAACTGTTAGATAGACAGATTGGCAAGATTCAGCATCACCAACGCTTGAGACGTGCTAACGCTGGAGAAGCTGAAGCTGAAACGGACTAAATGACCTTCACAACAAACTCTAGCCTTACAAGGTCCGGTGCAAAGATCAAGAATATATTTCAAAATTAATACGATTCTAGTCCAAGTATAATGTGAACACGCTTTCATGTTATGTTGAATTTCAAATACATGATAATCTTATCGCCTCATAAAAAAATCGTTCTACTGATCTCTTTCCTGGACAGCTATTTAATGATCTGCATAGTCAATCATCAGGGCAGCGTTACATTCTTTCGAAACTTTGAGCATTCACGAATAGAATCTGAGCAGCCTCGTTTTAAGTCAAGGTTCAAGGATGCATATGACACACATGACTGAAGAAACCCTCATAAGCAAAATACAACTTAGCCTTTAATTAATATCAAGGCAACCCTAATCAACTCAGCGTTGTACATTATTACCATCCATTTCGAAACTTGTCTAAATTTCCGTAAAATCTCGCCTAGTTCCATCTGCAATCTGCATATCAGCCTGTTTAGAGTTGGACGTTGTTACGTTCCAAAGGAACCAAGGGGTAGCCACCATATCCTTTTTATAGAATCTTGCCTCAACCTGCCAAAAAAACGGATGGTTTGTAAATACCTCAAATACCCTTCATCCAACCGAACTTCCCTAATTAAAAACTTTAAAAAAAACAACAAAACCTTCCAAAAATTAGGTAAAAAAAAATTCGAAACTTTGAAACTTTGCAAGTTTTGAAGGGGTAATAATTTACGATCCGGAAGATCAAGTTCTACTCTCTAAAATTCAAGTCTTGATGATTCAGTTTCTACTTAACCCTTCTAACTACTTGTGTTCTGTTTTTAAACGTCGTCTCTCTCTGTTTTTCTTAAAAGTCAAAACAATTTTTAAGCTTTACTTTAAGCTTATTTACGTAAATATTATTATTATTATATTTGTGAATTTGTGCCCATTGTGCTTCATTAACTCGAAAAAAAAACAATCGTTCAATTTAACGGATTCTTATGAGCCAAAATAAGCAAAAAAGCAGTATAGAAATTTTTTAAATGAAAAAGATTATGAAATGCTGAGCAGATGTACGTAAAAAAAAAATGTAAAGATTTATCTTCTATAACAGACGTTCGATAAGCGCATTAGTGTAGGGGGGAAAGATAAGCACGACGCTGGGGAAGATAAGCACGCTGGGTGGGATTCTTCTTTTATTAAATTAAAATGACTTGTAAATGTGATGAGAGGATTTTGAGTTAAAGTTTTAAAATTTTGTCTGTTTTTTTTGGACAAATTGACCATTTTGTCATGCGGATTGAGTTAGCTATTGCGAGGCTAGAAGTAGAAGTGTGGAAGCTTATCGGCGGAAGGTGACAAGCAAGGGTTATGGCGGATTGTTTGGTGGCTTATCGAAGTTTTAGTTAACGTCTACGGGAAGGTCGGTCGGGTTGGATTGGATCCACTTTGATTGTAGTTTTGAGGAATAATGTGTAAAAATGATAAGACGTTGATGTTTAGACGTCCGATTACGTCTAATTTACGGCAGGGATAACCCCGAGACGAGCTTCAATTTAGGGTAAGTTTTTATCTTTTAATTACGTTTTTTTTTTTTTATAGATTTTAATAAAGACAAAGAGTAAATTACGAGGGCTGTTGGACAGGGGGCATCATTTGACCCACGGCTGACCTGGCCGTGACCCCTTGACCTTAGAAGACTATTAACCTTAATGTCTACTTTAGCAGCATTTAGCAAAGTACACATTAAGGAAGTGGCAGTTAAAAAAATGAATCATTTTGTTTGGGTGCGTATCTTATCATCTTCCGGTGTTATCAAATCAAATGAATTACAGTTTTGGTTTGACGGACGACTTGATAAGCGTATGCGTCTGTCTTCTACAGTCTCCGCTAATTCTATAGTTAATTTTTAACCTTCATTTCATCTTTCATGTCATGGACATTTGGTGAACTTGTACGAAATGACCTGACCTAGGCCTGACCTGACCTGACCAAGTCCTACTAACCGTTTCGTTATTTTTATATTATTTTAGCTGCTTTTTTGTAAAAGATAAGCATAAATATTTTTTATGAAGACTACAAAAACAAAAGGTTAAGTATTTAGAACAAATATAACTGAAATGGACAGAAAGATAGGTTGTAAGGTAATAAAAAGGAAAGTAAAAACATCCCGTTTGTCTTTACCTTACTTTTATCGAATAATCGGGTATCTTATCTCTGTTAAACTTCTATTTTAAAACCATTTTACATCATAAAATAATCATATCATTAAATCAATCAACGAAGGAACAGAACAGAATCCAGGAAAAGTGGTGTAAAAATGCATTAATTTTTTAAAACAAAGACGACATTCAGTTTCATTTTATTTTTTTTACAAAAAAGTGCACAAAAGTACCATTGTTCTTTCTTGATCTAATCTAGCAAAAGTTAAAAGCTGAGGCTGCGGAAGTTTGCGTTGTTAAAAACTGTGAAGCTGAAACTTCTGTTTAGTTTTAGTACCTTTTCTAGTAGTATTTAGTGTTATTTTTAATTTAATAGTTATGCTTGAGATAAGCGTAATAGTCTTGACTTTCACAGTCCATTAAGATTGAAATCAGAAGTTGGATTAACTCTGCATCACAAGCATTGTTTAGCAGTGTTTTGGTACGATGATGCTATGATTATGAATAATGTTTTTTTTATTGTTAACGATGTGTTGACGTTGAAATTGTTGTGAGGTTTTGGCCTTCAACTTCAATTAGTTTTAATTGCTTTAACTCAAAGACTTTACTGGCGACTGGAATGACGAAGAACCAATTATTTATTTAAACAAAGCATGTGCATTTTTACAAGTTTGTGAACTTTTAAAAACCTTTAAAATTCATTTAACTTTACGTTGCTTTGCAGTTAGTTGCGGCTTATTAAGACCAGTAAGCGTTAGCCTCTTTAGACGCATATTTTATAGGACTAAAATAATCTAATCTAAATCTGTGACTAATAAAATATAGTTTTGCCATTCAGTATGAATTGATGAGCGTACGTACAGGTATTCTTCTGAAATAGCTGCCCCCACTGCCCCCCTAGAGACCTTAGGTAGGTCTAGCTAAATTATTGGATTTGTATGTCAGAACTACAGAACTTTAGTCAGTGCAGTGCGAGTAAAAACGCAAACAGTAATTGTTTTACATTATTGGGTTGGTTTATGTGATAGCGTTTGTCTATATATGTATAAATAAGAGTAAGAGAGTATACATGAGAAAATACAGTAAAAAATGACAGTGACATACACTCTGCAACTAGCTCTACAGTAAACTAAACTGTTTATGAATGATGCAGAAACGGCCCAGTTCAGTCTGTCATATTAATGTTTATAAATGTTTACAAACAAATGCATGAGAAATGAAATGATTGATGATTGTTTATTTAAAAAAACTGTGATGTATTATGTTAAAGTTTTGATTGATTCTTTGTAGGGGATTGGAGCTCGGTTTTTTTCACATTAGTGTATTGAATGGGTTCATTGTATCATTGCATTAGTTAGTTCAGGACACTTGACCTTGTTTTATAAGGGGAGGTCAGTAAATAGTATGACATTATACATTAAGCTGTTCAATAGCCTGCATCTTTATCCTTGTAGGTGGGTTTTTATTGCAGCTTCTTCCGGTTGTTTTATCCTTTTTTAGTGGGTTAAAAAATAATTAGATGTGGTGTAGTCTAGTCTGTCAGTTTAAATTGAAATCGTGGTAGTGTGTCATGATTCATGAAAAATGAGAGATTCTATAATTTCAGTTCGCACTTCGGTAATGCTAATACGGAGCACAGAAAGTAGTACAAGTTAGAAGTATAAATTCGGAAGCCATCGCACAGCGCACTGAGTGACTGTCGTTTACATTTAAAGAATCCACACGGAGAAATATTATATAAGTATTACACCCTCGTTTATGCTACGCGGCTTATGTAAACGTGAAAGTTAGTGTAAGAAATAGGTCAGTGGTAAACCAAGGAAAAGCTATATAACGGGCAATAGATAATAATAAATGATTGTATAATATAAAACTGAACTGACCAATTCAATAAAAATGTACTTTACGTATTTTCTAAAATTGTATTTAAGACTGCTACTGGATGGAAATGTTGGGTCATAGTTCATCAGCTCGGTTAATATAGTAAAACTCCTTCAAAAGTGGCTTATCTGTGAAATATAAATACTGTCGAGGGGTTGATATATTTATGCTGTAGAAACGGATTGTAGACAGTAACATTAGTAAGGAAAGGAGGGTAGAGTTTGAGGATACGGTTAATTAGAAATGTAGACCAGACCGACCAGGAAGTATGCTTTTTGTTCCACAACTATTTTAGTCAAGTTTACTCGGTGACTTTGCCTTTAATGGCACAGAACAAGAGTTAGCAGTAAAAATGTATTTTTTTTCTTACGGGAAGTGACAGGGGGAATCATGACGATTTCCGTCGATTTGTCAGCAAAAAGTCCGACTGGACTGATTGTAAAGCAAATAGTGTAGATGTAGATAAGTTTATTTTATTTGTAACGCTTATTTTGAGTACAGAATATGAGTAAAGCATGAAAAGGTCTCTCTCTCATTCATAAGACAAAGTCCATGTGTAAGTATGGGACTTTCTTCGTAATTTACACGTAGATTTTCTTGATGTCATCATTCATAAGATAATATCCTGCTGGTTGTGGTGGTCTGGTTCCTACTACAACGTATGTAGCAAGTAGCATTAGTCGTATGGACAAATGCCACTAAAGTTTCGAAAAGTAGTCACCGCATAACCAGACGAACAACACGATCCAATCAACACGAAATCCCCTTCTGTCGGCCTGTGTATAGTCCCGTTGTAGTTTCCGTGTTTATTCTATAAATAATCCCGTAGGGATCTCTTCTAACAAAGGACAAAAGTTAGTTAGAAAAGTTAAACTATATTCTACAATCTACTTCTAGGCGTGGACGTGTCATTCGTCAGTACATAGGCTATGGTTTTTGTAAGCTGTACGTACATTTAGAAAAGGACAGACTAGATAGATAGAAATGGCTCAAACTCAGGGATTAGCGTAATACTAGCGTAAATTAATTGGTGCTATTTTTGGTGTACTTTCTCCTAAAAAGCTGCAGTTGTGTAGTCATAATAGATTCATTTCATATGCATAAATGAGTATTTACTTATTATCTTTATACTGTTTCAACCGATTAATAATGCAGTTAGTTGGCTGGCAAGCATTGGGATGTTTTTGGCAAATAATGGTATGCCACCGATACTAGGTTTGATGCTATGTTTGATATCAATTGATGCTACAAGATTTGCTTTTCTTCTAGACTCTAGACCTAGTTGAAAGGTGATAGATAATCATTCATAGATCTAATCCACACCACTTTTAGTGGTTTGTTGGCATTTTTGTTTGTACGGGTAATAAAATTAAGAAGCTCCTTTCCGTGTGCATTAAGTGGGCAATCAATAACAGGTATTTTATTGGCGACTTCCATAATTGTAAAGGACAGAGAAGCCACTGTCTGTTCATTGTTCAAGATACCTTATCTTAAAGATCTGCCTCTGTTGTTAGTAGTTGGTAGTAATGAGCTGTAATGAAGTGTATGAACCTATAATTGTTCCTTTGTCTACGTTAGTTGGTGATAGTTAGAACGAACCATTTAGTAGTAGTCTAGTAGTTAGTTATGATTATTTCTTGGCTATTTGGTGGATAGTAAATCTAACAGGATCCTTGGATCTTTCTTTGTCCTTGATCTTGATCTTGATTTTGAGATAAAAATCTATCTATGTAATCTATATTACATTGCAAGTTTGTAGTAGAGCGTAGAGCAGATTAGAAGCTGGATGTTCTTTTACTTAGCTTTAGTGGAATAAAAAATAAAACCTTTCTTCGCTAGCCGATTTTTGGATTACAATAATTACACGTGAAATTGAATGGGGTTTCTTCTCATTTTATTTAAGTACTCCTAGGAACGTTTTGCAAAAAAAAAACAATTTCACTGCCGTGTTACCCACCAAGTAATCCGGCTCAGGCTCAGGGAAGGGATAAGAATCGCTTTTTAGAATTCTCAAACTAAATGCATTTTTATAACGAGAAAGTTATGGGCAGGACGAGGACAAATATAATGTAACAATGTAAGCAATGCTTACTAAGCATTATATTTAAAGTATCATTGCTTTTGCAAGTGATTTTATAATTTAAAAAGTTTGACTGTTTTGTTCAAAATAATTTGCTGATTTAAAAAAACAATATTGTTGCTCTTTCTTATTTTAGCGATAGCATGAGCAGCAAGAATGAAATAGGAAACCGTACCTATTTAATTACTGACGACGGCCGACAACTTAAACTTAACAATAATTGTGATCTAATCACAAACGGTTAAGAAAGACTTTTAAAGGCTTCATGCTCTTATGTACAAAAGACTGGAAATGAGTTGTCGTTTCTCGTTTAAGTTTATTCACTAACTATTGTTGTCGAATTACATAAACTAATTTTTACGACGTCTCCATGTCATGCTGGCAGATGCCATACATACAGCTACCGTTTTATGTATTCAATTGTGTTCACATTGCTTTTTAAACGTTATATTCTTGCTATACAATCCACCAACCAAGTGGCATAACTTTTATCTGCGATCCGAATGTTTGAATAGATTTTTCAGACAGACTTATATTGTGCTTGCGTGACATCAACTAGGTTGGCCCTCAATATTTCTGGTAAGTTTCTAGTTTCTAACAAAGAAAGCCAAATACTTGTATGTAATCGGAGGCGAACAAAAGTCGTACTTTTGCAGATAAGAAAAATAACTTATCAGAAATGTATAGAAGCCCAAGCAATAAAAATAATTGAGAATCTGAAGCACTGAAGCACGTCGTGAATGGGCTTTTGTTGTGTTATGTACGTTTGATTTGGATATTTAATACGAATGAGCTAAATAATGAGGTGGGTAAGTATTGTCAACGCAATCCTGAAGCTAAAAGTATGCAGTATTCCTGATTGACGATTGAGATAAGAAAATAAAAAGCTGTCTAAATAAATCATCATTCCTTTCTACGGAATATGCATCTATGTATCTATGTATATGAATACAATACAATGCTAGCTAAGACAATTTTGTAGGCTACCCCTATCTTAAGACAAATGATAAAGACGCAACATTAAATAAAACACAATGACAGCAGCTTTTATTGAGTTCGTCTGAAGTTGATATCTTCATCTTTAGTGATTATAGTTTTTAGATCTTTAGGTAACCGATTCATATCATAATCCGACCTCGTTGATACTACTGCGGTATAAAAATGCAGATTTTTGTCGTTGTTGTTCAAAATTCTTTCTTAATTTGTTTTGTATTTCCATACTGCACTTATTTTTTATTTTAATGGCTAGTAAGCAGTTGCATATCTCAGTTTCACATGCTCGCCGCAAGTAATTCGCGAGGACAATTGAGTATTTACTTTGCTTTAGAATAACATGCACGTGTACGCATAACTGACGCTAAATGGGCTTTCATCGACTCGCTAAACATTTTTCTAATTTAATTAGTTTCTATCTCACGTAACTC
>JAQFZX010002987.1:0-15052 GCA_034682405.1 Hydroisotoma schaefferi | reverse complement strand
TCCGGTATAATTCCCCAGGGGGTTCGGGCCATTTGAAACAATAATTCCCCAGGGGAATTAAATCGGGAAATACGGTATTCTGTTTTAATAAAATACATTTATAAATAGTTTTTTACGCATGTAAAAGTTAGCGTAAAAGCCTTAATTCGTCTACCGATTTTATCGCAGACTGACTCACCTCATCAAAAGAGCTATCATCATCCACGGAGTAGACCAAAATGAAAGCATTAGAAGAGGCAATGTTAAGTGTCTTCATGGCTGGGAACTCGTAAGATCCAGCAGTGTCCAAAATATCGAGCGTAAGACTTGCTCCACCGATAGGAAAGTCTGCCCTGTGTAACTCCTCAATCGTCCTACGATACTTGGAGTTAAAACTATCGTACAAGAATCGCTGAATTATTGACGTCTTCCCCACCTGTTGCAATAGAAAGACCCTTTTAGCAAAATGAGTCCTGAACAAAGTCATTTATTTTTCCATCCTCCAGCAGTGTGACAATTAAATTGGCACTTTATCTATCTTTTGCCTAGAGACGTTTACTTTCTTAAAATTATTGCTCATACCTACTGAAATTATTACAAACTTAAATAGGAACAACTAGTTTACTGTGTCCTTTAAAACAATATATTACAAACTATAAATGCACTAACAAAATCCCACTTGCTTAGGATTACCATTTCCCAGTACGGTAACGGTAACGCACATAAGGTAACTAAAGGAAGAAAGAAATGACCATGTCTAATGGACGTAGTAGGTATCCTGGTTAAACTGGGTGTCAATAAAGCCCCATTAAAATGTCTGTAAAAGTGTCATCTTAACTGCTTAATGTCGGACAATAAGTGACACTTAGACGGAACGTAGTCCGGAATAAGTACTTAATTCGGGAAGTTCTACTCACAAAAGACATTTTTGACCTCTAGCCAGCACTCTCCACGTGTCGACGACACTACGAAGTTGTAGTCCTTCCTTCCTGCTTTTTCCATCCAGGCTACGGTTTTAATGCTTTTGAATTTTTTATTTGGTTTACATTTTTTCAAACTAATCAAAAATGGTTTAGTCCTACATAAATCAGTAATTCGGTCCAATAGTGATGGTACAAAAGTCGAATGTTCTCTCAAATTTACTGATTGATAGTAATATTGCTTTTGTAACTTAGAGGACATTTGACCTGCACAAGTAGGTCGTTACATGAAAAATGTCATTTTAAGAATTGGACATCAATACTTTTCGATTAGCTTAAAGTTGTCATTGCATTGGACCAAATACTTTTTGTATAGGCCCGGAAATTGCAAGTCTTTTCATTTGACGAATTTTTTGTAATACATACTCACTGAGTTTCCTAATTTCAAGTCAGGAACTTGTCACAAAAATACTTATATAAACCCTCAATCGATTGTACAAAGTATACATCCTCTTATTGTACTCAAAATTCAGAGATTTATATTATAAACTTGCTTTATGAAAACTTATTATCCATCCAGTTTTTACTTTAAATATATTTATTGCATTTAAATAAGTAGGTAGGTATGCATAATTTCGGTCCAGTATCAATCCGCTTTGAAAGAAGTTTAATCCTCACATCGTTTATTGCGCTTAGGTTGCTCATACTTATCAGGAATTCTACGTTCTACGTCTAGGTAGCTAATCCTTTGCATTAAGTACAACCATTATGTACGAGGATAGCAGCTCTGTTCTGCTGAGTACAAAATAAATGTATACTTATTGCAGAAATAGGAATGGGGAAAGCGTTCTTTCTCCTACGAACAAAATAAGACTACCTATCTTTCCTTAAAAATGAATTGCTGTGTACAATAATCCGATTGGCAATACTAATGAAAAACAATAAGTATTTACTTTAAAATCTAGTCTTTCCGTAACTGTTCTACTTTTCAACTCGCAATAGAAAGATATAAAGTTGAGTTTACTTCGGTCAAGTAATTCCATTTCAACTATGTGCCTAGTTGGATAAAGCATTATTTACTAGAGCGACAAGTTGTTCTATAATCATAAATATTGATATATTGCTATAATATGAGACAGGACAAATTACCCTTTTCGTTAGAAAGCATTTGAAGGGTTTCGACCAACTTTCACAGCACACAATGTGGAATGCAGTGTCTGGTGTAGAGTTGATTATTTTATGTAGCAAAATAAAAACCGATAGGAATTTCACGTTTAATTAAATTCTTTGCTTTAAAACTTTGCAGGTTTCACACAAGAATATTCCCTGGTTTTAAATCCACTCTTGCAATACCATTGTCAAATTCATAGTTTCGTTACGCTACTTACATTTTTAAGCTTTCCAAGCTTATAAAGCATAACCTACATTTTTAACTTACTGTCGTCTCCAAATAAAGTTTTTAGTTCGTCAAAAAACGTAATTTAAGGCATCCTAAGTTATCCTAAGACATGTTACAGGGTCACTTCTTTCTTATAGTCTAAGTAAAACTGAAGTTTGTAACCTAACACTACTCCTTATAATTCCCTTTTGAGTGCTTACCTTATCTTCAGTTCAGTTCAGTTCAATGATTTATTGGAGTGACAATGATATATAATATGTAATACAGTCATATTTATCTCAATACCAGGTCACGTAAAATGTAATAAGTAAAGTATAAGGAAAAATAATAATTTAGTTACTGCATCCGTCGTAGAATCTACAATGTGTAAGTTGCTCTTGCTCTCAAACGAACAATTAGGCCTACTGGCTAGCAGAGCTTGACAGGGAAGGTAGCGAAGACTAGTCAGAATTACAATAATTTTAGTATACCAATTTCAATAGAAAGGTAGATAGTGGGAGAATAAACCATCAAGTCCTACGACTTGAGGGGGAGTCCAGTCTCAGTCTTTCATTTATATCTTGGTTTCAACTTAACATATAGTTCTTATCAGCCATTGTGCTTGCATACAGATTTACATATTATGACATTATCATATTTACGTCTATAACCTGATTAAAGTACGCCATGACAGTTTCAGTATCAAAAACTACAATAAAATGTCAAATAATTAAGTTTCAAAAATATTTTACTGCATTATATGGTCTTCTTCCAGCAGAGTTTTGGTACCGTCAAGGGTTGGAACTAAATACCCTCTGCTCTCTTCTTCTTGCTGACCAAATGCAGTAATATTTCTAAAATTCTTAAAACTAAACATTTCAGAAAATTAATCACTTCAACTTGGCAAATTATTTGTACATTATATTTCCCCTTTCCATGCAACACTTTATTTTAACTTCTTAAGCTGCTAGATACAATGCTATATACATATTTGTATGGTTTAAATAATATAATGAACGGAGACAAGACAGAGTAGATGTTCACTCTAAGAAGACTGAGACTGGACTTTTACTTAGTTAGTTTAAAGGTACTTTCAAAAGTGATTACAACCTTTGGAGTTGGAAACTTCTGAGACTGTTAGTACTCCAGTAATTAATTGCAACTGTCTAAAACAACATGTGTTCAACTTCATTCAGTTATTTTCCCTTCAGCAGAACAGCTAAGAATCTGATTGAATACAGAGTTAAGTAATATGTCGAATTCTTCACCATATTAACTACCTTTTACTCATATCAAACGTACTCCAGAGGGAGTAATAATTTAGCTAGCAAAACTTTCCACTTGTCTGACTCTGACTATGCCGAAGTAAAATATTTACGAGGGATGGCTTTCCACTAAACTTGCTCATCGCTTCATAATATTTAAGTCCCAAGTTCGCTACTACTATTTCCTTCCAAAGCAAGCTCTAATTACTCTCCCTCCGTGCTCACTATAAGATACTTATTTACATCTAGTACGGATGAGCATTAATGATTCATTAAGTAAATTACCTTAGCTGCCCCCAGCATCATAACTTTGTAGCCTAATTTATTGGGAGCTTTTGTTGGAGTTGATGCCGTCGTCCTACACTTTGGTGGAGTGGGACTGGGTGATCTTCGCGATCTTGACGGTGGAGACAAACTTGGCTGCAGACTTGGTTGAGGTTGGAGACTTAATCGACGACCTGGTTGTAAAAGCGTAGGATAAAAGATCGAAAAGTATAATCATAATGTGACCGAATTTAAGTGCATTTACATTTATTTTAAAAATACGAGTATTTTTTGTATTAAAGGAAATAATCACCTTGTCTAGGTCGTGGTGGAGGCGTTTGAGACATCGAAGTGTCCGCCCGTTGAAGTCTAGCATGTAAGGGCATCATCCTTTAATAATCCGTCAGTGAACCTTTTCCTGAAATGAAAGATGAGATCTGTTACATGCCATTAATTCTAAAACAATAATTTTTATATTGCATTCATCTCCTCGAGAGAAATATATATTCTTAGAAACAAATTATACCTTGCCATTACAATTTGGCAGCTATTTACAGCCACAAGCACTCTTTGTCTTTGTTGGTCTCCAAAACCAATTTAACTTGTTAATAATAGTGCAAGGGGGAAATGATCGAGCTAAATAAATAATATCCCAAAAGTATTTGGGCTAAACGAGCCTAGGAAAAACAGTTTTGGTAATATTACTATATTACCTGAAAGAAGTGCATGAACGTGAGATATTGGATGAAAGGGGAAAATGCCTTGCGGGCTGGTGTGATCAAAGTAAATCACTTGGAACATAATAATAATAATGTCCAGCTTAATAACCCCAACGCACGCTAAGAAAGTTGAGGTCGTCCGTCCACTCGATCCGGGTACTTTAGACTAAACGGAACCCGGATCTTTAAGTATGAGACAGTTATTATTACTTTTTATCGTTATCATCATCTCACAGGTTAGCACTATTGTCCCCATATTTTATGTGAAATAGCAGACAAAACTTTATTCAAAAGACTACCCTAGCAGTACTGAGACTATAATTAAGGTCGAGGACGAGTAAGAAGACCATCCTTTGGAAAGAATGAATGAAAGAGCATGGAAAGAGAAAGTTGAAACTTCAGTACAATTAAAAAATAAAAGGAGATTCTGTTTCTTGTATATTTCCTATCTTTCTTTAAATGATGCGATGTTATACTGTAAATTACCGGAGGGTTGTAATTATTAAGTACAAAAGGAATTAAAAACGAGTATTCAGAAACTTAAATATGCGAGGACCTGCAAATATTAAAAAAAAGAGTAAAAAGGTCTTCTACTTGAAAAAATATGTATGCTTGCAAACGTATTAAACTAAATTATAAATTATAAAGTACACCATAAACCTTAAAAACAGTATTAAACCTACAGCAATCGCATCCTACGAACTTATAAGTGGCTACCTTGTCATTTTTGTAAAGAGGCCAAGCAGGAAGGAGCAAGCTCTTAAGACTTTGTAGTGCTTAACAGTATTTTACATTTTAATCGATACTTATATATTCCTAGCATTTTTCAACATTTTTACTTTCCACGAGTTTAATATCGTAATAAGAAAAGAACTCCACATAACCTCTTTCCTATATTCATACGCGTGTTTCGAGGTGTAATTCGTTCTCCGTAGAAAATATTGATTGTTTCTTATTTATAGCTCATTCTTGCCTGCACGTAACTACTGTCTTCTGTCTTCCCGTCGCTTTTGCTAAAAATATTTATCTAGAGGGAGGATCCCTTCCTCCTGGATGACATGGATGAAATGAATTACAAAAACATAAAAGAGACACTTAAAATCAATAGGAAATAGGATTCTCATCCTAGCTGAAGGGTATCAGCTTCTAAACAAAGCTGAGGTACTAACAACCTATACGATTGTCCTATTTATATGCTAGTCCGCATCTTGACATCTTATTTCACTCAATTTTATCACAGCTTCTCGTCTTTCCTACACAAAAGAATAGTTGTCCCCTCTCTCTCTTATGCGATTAAATCCGATGGGAGGCATTAAAGATTGCTATGTAATATTAATATTATGCGAACTTGTATCGTTCCAAGAAAGCTGGAAGCCTTTTACATGACATTAGTTTGATTTCTTATTTTGCTAAGTCTATAGTCTATGAAAAGCTTTTTCTGCTAACTTCCGTAGCTTTAAGATATAAATGCAAAGTTGACTATGCTTAATACAAGTTCACAAAAAGGAGTGGGATGAGAAGCTGCGAGTTTTTAAGATATCATATTTAAATTGGTTTCCTTCCAGTTTCCCATTATCTTGATTCTTGATAAGCAAGCCTTTGGCAATCTGTTTTTACCCTGTCTAAGGCTTATGTAAACACGGCGTCCGTGTGTCAGTCTGTCCGTCTGGTTGCACGATAACTCAAGTATGGGTTAAGCTAGATCCCCCAAATTTGATATGTGCCTTCTGTGTAGGTTAACAGAAAGAGCCCTATTGAATTTTGTGACAATCCGAAGAAGTATTGATACCCGTAGGGGTTAAGACACCCCCACGAGTAAAAAATCTCAATAACTCAAGTATGGGTTAAACTAGATCCTACAAACTTGGTGAGTATACTGGTTAGATGAATAGAAAGAGCCCTATTGAATTTTGTTATAATCAGACGAAGTATTGATACCAATGCGGGTCACGCCAAACCCCACGGGTAAAATTCTCAAAAACTCATTTTTGGAGGTTGGCTTAAAATGGGTCAATTTAAAGCAATTATTCTCAAGTCTAAAAGCTATACAGGCCGAGGGGGTCGAAAATTTTCAAGCACTCAAACTCGTGAAAAACTACTTTTCTACGCATTTCTAAGTTAGAAATTCTAACCATTTTTTTATTAAATATATGCATACTTTACCAATTTAAGGTTAGTTATAAATGCAAGGGACTGGACAAGAAGTGACTTAAGGGGTATGTGGGCTTTGCCCCACCACCACCTTTCCAGAAAATCCTAGGAAGTAAGGCTTAGACAGGCTCGGCTAGCTGTTCGAAGGAGGGTTTTTTTTTGTGATTTGATTTGAAAACTTTTAGTTTTTCTACCTGAAGTCTATGCGAAAAACTAAACTTTACGACTAACGAAAAACCAGCCAGAAGAAAGCTTATTATTGACTAACATTAAAAATAGACTATAATGGTAATATCACTCTTTTAAAGGAAAAAGGAAAGAAAGAGTTTGTTCTTGTTCTTGGACATTATTATTTTCAGATGAAAAGTTTATCCCAAAAGTGCTTATTTACTTCCTTTTAAAGCGAGCTATATTTATTTTTAGAGTTAGGAAAATATTATCAAACAAAACAAGAGACATCCAGAAAATTACTGAAAACTTTCAATCGCACACGGTAGAAGAATTGAACTTTCCAGAGAAATAGTAGTTTATGTTTCGTCCTACGTAAACGCAATTATAATTTTCCATCCTTATCAGTTCGCTGTCAAGCATAAAAACCAAACGATTGTTCCTTTTATTGCATACATATTGTAATGCAAAGCTAGACAATGATTCTCATTACAATTTCACAATATTAGAACCGCTCAATAGAAGACGAAAACTCAATAAAGTTTTCCGACTTCATGTACCTTCGGTATCGCGATATGTTTGTACAAAGAGTTTGTTGTTTAAAGCGTAAAGATATGATGGAATAAATTGTACAATAATACGTCAATGCAAACTAGTATAGGATTTTAATAAGTAATTACTACTCTTGAAAAATTGAAACTTAGATACAAGACCTGCAAACGATGCAGTACTCTTCTAAACCTCACTCATCATTAATAAATACAACCTGTTACTAATTACTTATTTTTACAAAGAAATTGTACACATTTCACTTCTTTTTAATCGAGCTGAAATGATAAGATAACCAATTAAAATCAAACATTCATCCTCATTAAAACGCATAGATCGTCTCTACTTCATAGGAAGGCCTTACAATTTGGGTACTCTCGATTCCTTTACGGTTACCTTTTACTTCCGCACCTGTAATTTTACTCAAACTCTACCAAACATCAGGTAGCTTGAGTTAGTATCACGAGAACTAAAAATCTCCCACGGACGTATTGACGTGATGCATATATTCCGACTAATACTTATTAAAATCCGAATAATCTAATCTACCCCACCCAGTTTACGGAAAGAAGGGGTTCCAACGAGGTATTAGCTTAGAAAGTAGAATATAGTAGAATCCTGAGAATTTCCTTACAATAAGGATTTAGATTTAACTTAGGCTAATAAAAATTAGACTTAGAATATTCTATCATCCTAGGTAAACTAGGAATAAGCAGCTCCGCTCTTCTTTCCTTCCTTTTTTGGCTAATATCCTTAAGTCCATTCAAAATCCTGCTCCTTCCTGCTACATCCTCTATAGAAGAAGCCAGCTTAGGTTCTTTTTTTTTTACTTTGCTAGTCTTTCCTTACTTTTTGGACTTATCTCCACTAGCAAAGAAAATCCCACGATTTTTCCCATTGTTAAGAAACCTAACTCAGCAACCAGAGAGCAACCTCCTACTTGTAGAAAGTTTTGATAGAAATGAATGTATAGAGAAAGTAGATGAAATGTAGAATGGTGTCTCGAAGGTATTGAGGGAAAACTTTCTCTCTAATAATATAATACCGTTTCAACTTTCCTCATATCCGCCGTACCAGCACCAATGATGAAGTTCAGTCTTATTGCAGGTTTAAAATAACTACATTATCCATTTTAATGGTTTAAATGGATTCAAATAAGATAAGTAACTATTAATGGTAATTTATGCTTTTTACAAACAAGTAAGGACGATGCAAATAACTTTGTATCATATTTCATAAATATTTGAGCTCCTTTCTTTCATCTATTGTATTTTATGTCTATCTGTGTGTTCACGAGGGCTAAGCTAACCCATAGTAATCTATAATCCTCACCCGGACAGCAGATGTGTATTGGTCCGGACTTATGCTCATCTCACTCTGTTCCTGTAAGTGCCTGAGTACAACTTTCAGTTGCGTACACAAACATAACGTTACATAGTAATGATGGCAAGTCTTAAAGGATGTTGACGTCACATACAAAACTACAAGATACTTGCAATGCTATAACGTAGCTAGACACCCTATTAGAATCCGAATTCCAATACGGCCACCACCATTTCCGCAAATGTTTACATGCTCTCAGCAAAAGATAAATGGATAATGGACCTGCCTACAGTCGGATGGACGAAGTGAAAGCGGAGCGGTCTCTGATGCTGATTAATCTTTTCATTTTTTTCTTGTCTTTTTTTACTCAGAATAAACCAAAGCTGCAGAAAGGATAGAAGATGAGAGATCTGGGAACAGTATGCACACATTTTCAATAGGATTGGTTGATATCGACAGACATGCTCCAGGCAGGGATAGAAGCTGGAAGAAAAATTGGATAAACTTTCTCCAAGACATCCGTGTATAAATCTTTTATTTGTGAGATTAAATGAATCTGCCAAACCAAACAAAAAGGGTCCAAAACAGCCTAGTCCTAAGTCCGGCCTGACTAACAAATGAGTTTGTTTGAAAATACCTTTTTCTTTATAAGAAATGCACTTAACTCTAGTGTCTAATCAATAAAAATCATTTGCAATCCTATTTTGAGGCTTTTGAAACGATTGGATTACGTAGTCTGCAAATTATGGATAGTTTAACATTATTTTAAAATTCATTTCAGCGGAATGTATTTTTAGGTAAGTTAGTGTAAAAATCGATTTTAAACTCCCTTTTAAACTAAACCCTAAATAATTACTAAATAATAGTAATAATAACAGTAGATACAGTTTCGAAAAAGCATATACGCCCCCGCACTGTGGAGGAGGCATGAGTTGCTGTTTCTAAGATTTAAAGTGGTCTGGTGATTAAATAAATATCCCACAAAAAGCTAATAATGTTCCCTGATTCCAGTAAAAATTACAGTACAGTAATAGTCTAACTTACATAAACGAAGTATAGTTATACGTATCCATCCTCCCCATTCTTATTAAATGAAGCTCTATTTACTAAAAAAAAGGCCCAGTACGGAACTTTTCTTCTTTACTTACAAGGAAAAAGTTGATTAAAGTGCATAAGCCCCTTAAGTCTTTCTTTTTTCCTCAACGGAGCACAAAAGTGTCTAATGCTGCATTACAGGATTTGTGAAATGGCTAACTAATTCAACATCCTTACGATTACAGCCTTTCTTTCGTCGCTTTTATTCACTACCTTTTCCCACACTGAATGTACTTTTTAACAATAACGATATATATAGATACTATACCGGTGCAGGAAATGATGACAACGTCAACCAAGAAAGAATGGCGAGTAATGCTGTAAAGAAATTACACTAACTAATGCCGTGTAGTAGTAATGTAATATTCAGAAGTCCGACAGGTAATCTGGGAAAAAACTTAAGGACGGTATGAGGAACATGGACATCGGCTTAGTCTAAGTTAGAAAAGAAAAAGGTGTATACGTAGGTTTATTCTTAGAAAGTACACGAACATGGAAAAAGAAACAAAATGGACAATAAGTTATGCTCCTACACAGCAGAACTTTTTCTAATTTACTTTACTCCCCTTCTGCTAAACCTCTTTGTAGTATTTCTATTTAGAAGATTGTGGACTGTCATTCTTGTTAAAAACGGGTCTATGTATCTGCTGACGTACGTACACGAATCAAAGGAATGTTTTGCTTCTAATGTAAAATTAAACTATATTTTACCCACGTTGAGTGAAACAATACAATACAAAAGTTGAAAGAGGGTTTTTATTTACACGAAGGTAGCGTATAAAGGACCACAAATAGGGTTAGGTGATTTTTTACGTCAACTTTAATTTTAGATACAGCTTTTATGTATCAAAAGTACTTCAAAATAGAATGAAAGCTTGATACTTCAGGGAAAGTAAAAACACACGAGCAGCATACCAAATCAAGCTCAACATGCATGTATAATCTCAATAAAAGCAAATAATATTGAGGAAATTAATAAATCGGAACAGCCGTTGCTAATATTATCGTCTGGGGTTTTGTTATGAATTACTAAATTGGGCTACTGTTCGAAAAAGCCTACATATATTACAGAGCTGCAACTGTTCAGGAATATATGCGGTCCGGTGAAGTAATCCTACCTAACCATTTCGAGTAAATAATCTTGAACCTCGAATTTTTTGGCTTTCCGTAAATTATGATTTAGAGTACATACTCCTTATGCACAAGACAACCCAAATCCAAATAACCTCTGAACTCCTGACAAGCTGTTTCTTATCATTTTTACAGCTTTACATCGAAATTGTACATAATTTCCCAACAAGTCTTCTAAACATTTTCAGAATTTAAACTCTAGACAGGTACAACAAAATTACAAATGTAGCCAAAGGGTGGCCAGCCTACCGACAACCTAGATATTTTTATCTGTACTTGACTTTTCATGTTAACATGAGCTACTAAGCCTACTACTCAGGACGCAACGACGCAAAGGCAAATGGATGATAAGGAAAGATATGCTCAAAAAGTTAAGGACTTGCTATTCCTAACGCTTCATCCCTTTACCTTTCTTCTTTGCTAAGCTATTACTTTCCAATACTATCTGATGAGGCCAAGTGGGCTGTATCCATTCTTGCCAGGTTGATCGTCAACTACCAGGTTTTTTACAAGTCAGCTCTTTTTGAAGACCTCTTTTAAAAACTTGGGCACGAACTCCCGAATTCCCTCAGGTAATTTAATACGTCGTCCCCTAGGTTTTAAAAGGGGGCGTTCCTTTGTATGTATTGTAGTAGGATTTACTATTAAGCTGTCTCTAACTCATAGTCACATAGTCATTTGCAGAGTTTTTTATTTGACTAACAAAATAGTAGCAGATTGTCAGTATGTATAAACTTTATATGACCATTTCATAATTGCAGCATAAAGAAAGGGGGAAAAGAGCATGGTATGTATCTACTAAATTAACAAGACCAATTCAACGGGTAGAATTATTAACGTATTACCTACCCACCCTAAGACGTTAAAATACCCTCAGCTTTATGGCTGTCCTTCAGAAAGAATTGAGGTAAGTCTGTAGCCAGGCCACTTGCTATCCTACAATTTTATTTCGTTACACAATCTCCTAAATGGAAAATGCTCTCACTTTGTAATAAATCCGTCTACCTACTGCCTGTGAATATCAATGAAGATTTGAAAAGAATATCTTCTAGTGTTATCGGGTTGGAATTTACATGCTTTTAACAAAACCATGAACCATACCATTTTGAAGTAGTAGCAAAATATTTAAACGCAATTATTTCTACAATGGTAAAATTCCTGGAAATCTGTAAAAACCTACCTCATATCTATTGCTGGGCTTTTATGATACCCGAAACCCAGAACCAACCACACCTCATTCCCCCATTTTATGAATGCTATGAAAATGTTTTGCGTTTGAAGTTCTTCAAATATAGCATTGAATATCTTCTACAAATTGGGGAAAGTTACTTTAATTGTAAACGGCTTCAAAGAAACTGGTTTGCTTTGCAGTAATTATTGTAAACAAGTTTTTCTACAAACAGTTACCACCGTACCAAGCAGAACCTTAACTCAGCTACCATGAAATGTAAATCAACGTAAAAGTATATAGAATTGTTTGCCTTTCTATTTATTTTTACCAGAAAGGAACCAACGAAAAGTTACATGTAAAAAGTAGCAGTGGTGTATGGTTCAAAATAAAAAAGTTCAAAAAGCAGAGCACGAAGCAGAGATAATATTCTATACGATGTGTCATATTCTTTCTATAATGTAATACGACTTCATTGTAGTAATCACAGACAGTTTGAACCGGATGCGAGAAAGTAAGACAGAGACAGTATGCACTGTCACTGCAGTGGCTCAAAAGTTTAGGAAACTATCCCTTCCCTTTTAGTCGGAGAAAGGAATATAGGCCAGAATATGAAAATAAATATGAAAAATGATGATTATTATGAAAAATATGAAGCCACACACTTTTTACGGCACACTGACTTTTCCCATTATTTCTACCTCTTCCATTTCATAGTATCCACTTACTTGTACTTTTCCAAGCGTAAAAAAGTCTCCTCTCAAAAGAGCGTATTTCATGCATATGCTCAAACTGCTTATATTACAAGGAATATGCCTCCTTGCAAGCCCATCCATCTTATTTGTTATTCAAACCTCCAACTAACTTTATCCACTTACTAAGAGTAATAACAAATGTAGGACTTTAAACATAAAGAGTTCCCTTTACGTTTCCCTATTCCCTACACAGTGATCTATTTGAGCTTGTAGAAATTGTAATAGTACTACCAACAGACATAGACGAAATCTAGAGTAAGATGCTGGCTGCTGCAATTGGGAAGGAAGACATTGTCCAGTAGCTACAGCTTATCCATCTAGAATCTTGTCAGAGGATTGAAAATGTTCTGTCCATCACAGGAGACTTATTTAAGCTTTACTGATATCTACAATCCTACGTACTTGCACTATTTATTTGTAGTTGTACTACTGTTGTTTAAATAAACCATTAATTGATTGATTTAAAACGTTTTAGAGTCCTGAAGAGTGGTTCAAATCCAATTTCCAATAAGTCTTTACGCGAATCACTCTCCGGAAATTGGAATCTCAACCTATGTGACTGAATTTTAGATTTCTATGTTTTTCAGAGATAATTGTTAATGCTTTACTTTCTTCGCCCCCATACAACAATGGATTAACCAGCTACAGAAAAGCAATAAATTAGCCTCCCAGTTTATGTACCGTATTTCCGCGACAAGTCTGCCCTCGTTAATTAAGCCGCATGCTATCCTTTCCATGTTATATATAGGTAGGTAGGTATCTTTCAATGTTAAAAACGCTTTCAAAATATCATTTTTTTTAACATAAGCCGCGGCTTAGAAGAAAGGAATACGGTATTTATTGCCGTTTGCTTTTATTCACAGTATGACACATTGAGGCTTGCGATTACCAGTACGATTCAATTGAACGAAACAACTTAATCATTGAGGTTTTTCAAGGTCTCCAGAGTTTCGTTAGTATGATTTATCTAGTCTAATATATTAGTCAGATGAAATTTATTTGCGGTTTGTAACATCTGGGGCTCATTCTGTTTAAATTGGATGATTTCTAAGGAGATATGCATTTATCAAGGCCAGTGAAACCAGACCAATTATACTGAAACTTGATTGATTATTTCTGCAAACAAATGTCCAACCAATGCAAATAAAGCATCAACTACGAAAACAGATAGGTGTGTGTGTTTACAAAAGCTTTAAATATTTACAGACAGACACGGCTACGGCCCAATTGTATCAAAGTATAGTATAATGTGTTTCTATAAAGTCATTTGTACTCACAAAGACAAAAAACTAAGCCTACTACAATTTACCCATTCCATTATAAACAAAGTTAGGCAAGCTTTCATACGCCTTAACAAAATAAATATTTTCCTAACTTCTTGCCAACTTAAAACAGTCCATTTAAACAAAGTATTAATAAGACCCATGAATGGCCGGAGCAGGGGAAAGAGAGTTAATTATAACATCCTTTTGTACTCCTGTATATCTACTCCTAATGGATGTAAAACTCCCTCAAAATCTCACAGCCCACCTACACTCAAGATTCAAATAAGTAAAGCAAAAGTACTTAAGAAACAATACGAGAAAACTTTAGCTCTCGTCTCAATCTCGATCTACTTAAGATTATCTGTCTATCTGCAAACTAACTTTTCTTTTCCTCACTCACAGTTGAGGATTAAATCCTACGAAACTTTAATAAGGATGGACGTAGGTGGCAGAAAGAACGGAAATGGAACAGCTTGATGTATTTCTTGATTTCAACTTTCACCAAAGGATAACTTTCTTCAAACCTATTTCTAAAATAATTAATTATGCATACGTATTCCAATTTTGGAGAAGAAATTCCATTTACTATCTCTCCTTTCGCATACACTAATAATTACATACGTGGGTTTAAAGCACTCTCGAGTTACATATGCTTTTTTAAAGTACAAATTGAAGTGAAACTAGGACCCTCTTCCAATGTTTTCTGTCCTGGTTACCATTGCGTGTCTAACTTGCCGTTATATTTCATTCCACAAGCTACGCCTCGGTGATAGAGAGTTTCAAAAAATATTAATTATGAGCTACCGTATTTCCCGATTTAATTCCCGTGGAGAATTATTTTTTCAAACTCCGATTTTCCATGGGGAATTAAACCGGGGTGGGGAACTATTCCGGGGTGGGACTTTATTATTTCAATCGAATT
>JAQFZX010002986.1:0-15060 GCA_034682405.1 Hydroisotoma schaefferi | reverse complement strand
TTTCTGGACAATTTCCAATAATATTAATTTGGTATTTCTATTGTTCCAGTCGAATAATTTGTAGGAGGAATTGATCCGATATCACATTAGTACATAACTACATACAATTATTATTATCATATCAAGTTATTTGCAGAAGCTTTCCCACAAACTCCATCCAACTCCATACTACCCATTAACCCATTAGTAATAATAATAATAATTGGATCGAACAGAATAAATAAGAGAGGCTTAACCTTTACTAAACACCCATTACATTACATCCTTCTCCAGTTAATTAATAATATTAATTAGTGGAGCAGCATAATCCACAGTTTCCTAATTAACTTTCCCCCCCCCCCCCCCAATTCTTCCCCACTTCTGTCTGTGGTTCATAAAAAAAAGTGTTTGGGTTTAGAGTAAAAGCTGTATTTCCACCAACCCTGAGACTCTTCTTGTATAATAAAATAGTAGATGTAGATGTATATAGTAA
The DNA here is from genome assembly GCA_034682405.1 of Hydroisotoma schaefferi. NCBI lineage: Eukaryota > Metazoa > Arthropoda > Collembola > Entomobryomorpha > Isotomidae > Hydroisotoma > Hydroisotoma schaefferi. The sequence continues at coordinate 14,588 of JAQFZX010002986.1, read as the reverse complement.
ATCTCTCTCTGTATGTAAATAATATTTATGGGAATGAAGATTAATCTCTGAGTTGTCCCATTAACGCCTTCCGAACCTTCCTCTCCAAATTAAACCCTCCAAAGCAGTAAGGAAAGGAAGGAAAGGATATGCAGAATCCTCCACCAAACAAGCCATTCCAACAACCCAAACTAACTGCCCACATTGCACTTTTATTTATGTTCCGTACAAAAGGTTGACTCTGGAGCGTATCCCATTAGCCAATTATACGTCCTACTTAAATCTATCTAGCTACATTCAGCATTCAGCATTCTACATTCAGCATTAGTTTAGAAGAAGATTAGAAGAGTTGGAGTGGCAGGTGGGCCACTTCAGTCTACTTATCTTACTAACTCTACTAACTACTAACTGCATTAGAGAAGGGAAGAAAGTCTTGTGTAATGAACTGTTCAAGTGTTGATTTGATAGTTGTCAGGATTTATAGGATAACCTCATCTCATCCAATATTACCAGCATCTATCTCGTCAGATTTAGTTGGAACTAGCAGAGAGAGAGAGAGAGGTTCTGAATAAACAAATGATGTATTTGTGGAGCAAGCTAGGGGCGGCTCCGCTCCTTGACCTTCCTCCCAACAACAACGCTGCGTCCTCTACAACGCTCCTACTACTTTTCTAAACCATATTTCTATTTATAACTAGAGATAGATAGATTGATGACTCCCCCGTCATCCTCATCGTCATCCTCATCTCCAATCCCCTTTTCCTACTACTACAGACCTCAAACCTACTCTCACTTTCCAACCACTCCTCCTTATCTAGTTGGGGTTTTTCCTTTGTTTTTTTTTTTTTTGTTTTTTTTTTGTTTTGGGGTAATAAATAAGTACCCTTTATTGTTTATTCATTTCCCGTTTGTTTGTATACATGAGGATGATATTTTAATCGATGATGAACAAGTTATGAAGCAGAACTAATAAGAGCTAGAGAGAGTATTACACATTCCGCTTTTCCTCTTCTTTCATAAGCTTTATATGGTTAGGAGAGAGGGGGAGGAGGCTTGGGGGAGGAGGGGAGGTTAGAGGTTATCATCATCAAGGGTCGACGAAACATCATCATCTTTGAAAGAATCATCCATCATCATTTGAGATTCATAAGAAAGCATTCTTTGTTTTTGATGAGGGGAGTGGGGAGGAGTTTAAGCGTTTAGGATGGGTGGGGAGGGTAAGCGTTGGGGCTAAGCGGTGAGGGACTATAACCCCCTTCGGTCTTTAACTATTATTATTATTATTATTATTATTATTGGTTATCAATTTCCGTCGTCTTCAGAAAGAGTAGAAAAGAGAAGCGTTTTTGAGATAAGCGTTTGAGATAAGGTTTAGTCCTCCTCCTCCTCCTCCCCTTCCTCCTCCCCCTCCTCCTCATCCTCGTCAACACCGATACATTTGGGACAGACGGGCTTCCCCTCCACCGTGTAGAATGACGTTCCCGCAAACGCCCCTTTACAGTCCTTAAGTAGCCATTAACTTTACAATTAGAGGAATACTTACTCCCTCCTCCCCCTTCCCCACCCACTTTATTTTAATTTCTATAGAAGATGAGTAGATTTGGCTGTTGATATGTGAGAAAGTAAGTAAGATAAGGTCTTACCCGACAGACGAAGCATTCGGGATGCCATTGGGCGTTCAAGGCAGTAATATAATTGTCCGTTATGGGTTTGCTGCAACCTCCGCATTTGGGTGCAAATAGGGACAAATAGTCGGATCGACAATAAGGCTTCCCATCCTTCTCATGAAATCCCTCCTGCCCAAACTGCTTGCCGCAGTGAGCACAGAAAAAGTGCTCGGGATGCCAGTTGGTGTCCAATGCGGTCACGCATTTCTACTCGGATCATAACACAAAAGATTAGAGGTCAGAGGTTAGTAGATATTAATATTAGAGTAGGTGTGGTGTTAGTTGTAGGTGACTGTACATCCAGAATAGGTCCATTGCAGTAGGCACATCTGGGTGAGTAGAGTTGGTGGTAGTCGTCTTCACAGTAGGGCTGACCCTCCCGTTCGTAAAAGTTCTTTGAGCCCAGCTCCTGTCTACAATGGGCACAGGAAAAGTGCTCGGGATGCCAGGTCTTGCCCAACGCGGTCACCACCTTTTAATCAAGTCACCGAGTTATATTAAACCTCCTCCAACCACTAAAAGTGTCCCCAGGGGGTGTGGTTGGTTGGTTACCTGTCCTACAATCGGTTTGTGGCAGGCGGCACAAACCCCCTTCTGCGTCGCACTCACTCCCTGTTTGTCCATGGAAGCCTGAAGGTTACCTAGCATGGAGTCCAACTGCTGGGCCTTTTTAGGTTGTTGGACGACCGTCCGCCCTTCCCTTTCCGCTATCTAAAGAGAAAGAAAAGGAAGGTCAAAGGGGTTATCTTATTCTGTGGTGTGGTGGTTATCTTCTGGTGTGGTTATCTGTCTGTAAGAGAGAGAGAGAGAGTGTGTGTGGTGTTGGCTTGGGAAGATGTAAGAGTGAAATAACGACCCAGTAGTAGTAGGTCGACCAGAGAACCTTTCAACAACCCACGCTTCTTCACCCACCCAACATTTTGCACACGGACCACCCTCTGTTCTTCTTCCATACATAATAAACTAGACCAGGAAGTATCCACTTCCACTACAACTACTGACACAATTTAATACCACCATCGCTGCTGTCTTCTTCTTCCATATAACCTCCTCCTCCTCCTCCTAATAGATACTTACTACAGAGATAACCTTCTTTTTCTAAACAACCTCCGACCCATTTACATCTTGGAATCTTTATTAAAATCCCATATTATTATAAATTAAGAGGATATTATTGGTAAACTTTCCCCTTGGATGGATATATTCCTACAATACAAGCTATCCAATCTTTGGGTTTATTCTCTATAGAACCTTCCATCCACTTAGTCGGCAAATGGAGTTTTGGTTGAGAAACGTTGGGAAAGTTTCCAAAGATCCTTAAATCCTCCTCATCCTCCTCATGATCCTCATGATCCTATGCTTTCTCTAAGTTTAGTTTTGCTAGACTAGACACAGTCTCTCTCTCTCTTTCATATCTATTTCTAGGAAATAATCAGCCACCCAAAACATCATGTATACTTTAGAAACTGTGGAGAGAGGTTTAACAACTATAAAGGTTTAAGTCGGATGATAGGATTCCGAACCCAAATCTAGATACATATGTATATGGCCTCATATAACTAAAAACCCTTTCTCCTCAACTTTCCACCTCATCAAATGGTTTCTACTTATCTTCCTCCAATATACTTTAATTCAGGGAAAAACCTATAAAACTCCCTTCAATCCAGCACCTCTTTATTTTAACTCCTCTAGGAGGGAGCTAGAGAGCTACTGTTCCAAATTGAACTATTAAATGTGGAAAGGTAAGGGGCGTTATCCAGAAGACGGGAGAGTTAAACTGAAAGTATGCTAGCTAACATAATTAGATCGTCCAGCCTGGAAGAATGGGAATTAAATCCAAATTTAAATGTCTCTTGACCACCACCAATTCCAACAACAGTTTCATCAATTTTGTAAAATATCCACTTATCCACTCACTGCATTCCGGACAACTACTACTACAACTACTCTGCGGGAGAGAGGGAGTCTAATTATGGAATTGTAATCCCATTTACTACCCACCACATGCTGGTTTAGTCTTAATCTTTAATAATAATGTGCATATCGTTCGGGATCCTGCTTAGCTCCCTCTCCTATTAAATACAGGATTAAATGGGATTCCCATACTCCATTGACATTGGCCATAAATGTGACAGGGATCCTTCCCACCACAACACCACCACCACCACCATCACCTTTTTAAGCAACTTCAAAAAAGATATAAAACTGAGACCCACCATTTCACATTTATGGAATTCTAACACCTCAATAGATACTTTTTATAATTAAGCCCATATTTTTAATCTATTTCTGCAAATGGATGGAACTCTACTCTATCCTATATTGTTAAATACAAAGTAAGAGTGGGATGATGTGACGTTGAGTCTGATAAAACTCTTTAGTACTTCCAGATTTAATTGATCTTCCTTTAACCAGATAACCCTGGCATTCATTCTGTCTATAGCTAGCTAGCTGACTCAACAGCACCAACATCTACTAATTTGATTGATATTCCGATAAATAAATATTGAGGAGTCGCAGAAAACTTAAGGTCCAGGATAAGTTGGTCTGGTTCAGCTTTACAATATTCCCCTTGGTTATAGATATATTGGACCAAATGAACTATTACTTGGCCCATTTATTTGGGGGCTTTGACATGGTCCTACTCCTAATAATCTCTCTCTCTCTCTCTCTCTCTCTCTCTCTCTCTCTCTCTAGTATCAACATTAATTAGCTCAGGTTTCAAAGTAGGATGAGTTGCTAATAATCCATCCATCCATCCCAGACAGGGATGAAATTCAATGAAGCGTTTAACAAGCCAAGGTGCGTGACGATCGTTGGCAATCTCTACATCAAAATAAAATAAACCTAAATAAAACAAAGATTAGGTATCCGACGACCGCTAAGTAGGACTTTCGTTTATCGGATCCATCCATAACCCCAACTACTCCCTAACCTCATTTTTTAATTATTAACATTCAACTTTAAAGAAAGTAAGGGTCCGTCAACCAACTACTACTTTCCGTCCAGATAACGTCAAAGATAAGCAGCACATTCAAGAAGGAGGCTTGAGCTATAACTTCCACCACCATTTAAAACTGCGTTATATCTTGGGATGAAATAAGAAGGTTTTATAATGGATAATACAGGGTTTGTTTGCTAAAGTAAGATAAGATAAGATGTAATAGCTGACCTTAGCCTCGGATAGGGAAGCCATAAGGTCATCCAGTTCACGAGTAGCGGGTGAGGCTGCAGGGCCCAAAAATGTTCGATGAATCTTTCGTTCCACTGTGATTCGGGTTTTACCATCCGCTTCATCTCTGAAATAATAATTATTATATTTTATTAACCCTTAACCACACCCACTCCAGTCCAAATACTCTAGCATCATCATAAATCATCATGATAAGGTGGACTCGTAATTGGATTACTCTCTCTAGAATTATTCCAATAATGTCCTCCAACCTTATCAAGAATGGATGGGTTAATTATAAAATAAGGTATGAGAATGAAGTGTAAGAATTGAATAAAAAAAGATAAATGATTTATTGGTGATGGATGTTGGGAAGTTGTTAAATGTAAATTGTAGATATATATTGGGTTGTTGGATAAAATAATGTAGAATATTAAAGTGTGTTGGGAATAATAAATAAATGGTTGAGTTGAGAGAGTCAGACTACGAATCCTCTGGAAATCCAATCTCAACAAAATAAACGGGATTGGAACTCTAACCTACTTTATTCTCTCGGATACTTTTTTATTTGCTACTTAATCCCGTAAACAACCGGATACAGTCTAGCCTATTTACCCTTTTAATTACCCCTCCTGGGCTAACAAGCCAACATTAAAAACAGAACAGGTTTAAATATAAATTTATTACTTTGAGAGGAATTGGATAGAGGGGGGGGGGAAATTATTAAAGGGGGAATTAATACTGGAAATACGCTACATCCCTTCCATACCCTTTGTTATTTTTTGTGTAAATGGTAGAAGAAATGAATTAGATAAATCTCTGTCACTACCAAAGAGTGTGTTAAGTGATATTGTGCTAACTTTTAGGGATAATTGTACCATTTATTTACTTTTTTAGTTTAACATCATTTCATTCTTATTCTATCTACTCTTCTTATTATTCATTTACCTATCCTCTTGTATTACTCAAGTTAATTACCGTAAAGCTTCTAATAGAACACTCCGGGTTCTATTCTAAGAACAGTGCTCAACCCAACCCCCGCATACTATTAGAGATCCGCACTCTATTAGAACCTTTACGGTAATTAACTTTTGTTATGTAAAATCCCAACACCCCTGTCCCTGGGGTTCTATAAACCTTAACGTTGCTTTTTCTATCAATCTTTGATTATAGACAGATTTCTGCTAAAATAAACCCTAATGAATAATCCTATTTTGAATAGAGTTATATTTTGAAGGGATTAGAGAGAGAGAGAGAGAGAGTCTACTAGGTTGGGCTTTTTTACTTGTCAGTTTCTACAAGGAGGTGTTCCGGTTTATATCGTATCTCCTTTTACATAACAACAAATACCAGTTTTTAAATATGGGCTGAGGTTGTTTTGACACGAACAAACCCCATTTTGTCAATAGTTTTTTTTGCAACAACACCCAACAACTTTGACTCAAGATTTACTAAATTTTTTAATGAAAATTGCCCCCTCGGGATTCGGGAATCAAGGACAGGATTAGAGTTTATTGGGTTTACAAAAGGCAGTAGGGGCCTATACCCGCAAATCCTCGACCTAACCGCTAAAAATCTCGGCTCTGGAGCCGAGAAAAACGCCGGCCTAACCGGTGTTTTTCTCGGCCAGAAACTTTAGGACGTCCTCATGCAAAACGCCTAGAAGGGATATTTTTTAAATTTGCATATGTCATACAGTTTACTGAGAGGAATTAGAATATCAAACTACTTTTCTGCTCTAAATTCAGCGAATAGGTCAAAAGGTCTTAAAACATATCGTAAACGGTGAAAATCTCGGCCTAACCGGTCGTTTTCTCGGCTCCAGACCAGAGGCTGATTTTGGACAAAATAGGTTGGCCGAGGAAAAAAGCCGTTTAGGCCGTCCTTTTTCCCGTTTAGGCCGAGAAAAACACCGGCTAGGCCGGCGTTTTTCTCGGCTGCAGAGCCTATATTTTTAGCGGTTAGGCGGAGGATTTGCGGGTATATGCCGATGCCCCTACTGAAAGGTGTTCCTTAGCAAAGGGTCTTCGGTGTAGACAGTCTAGATTTATTTCAAAAGAGGTAAGTTGTATTAAAATTAGAATAATAATAAAATCTCACTCATTAAAATCATCTAGGACGTTCTGTCGTTCATGACTTCCAACGGAGGATCGGGAGTTTGGCCGATTCCCATTGTACACGATCTCTGGAAATTAAAACAACAGAAGGGAAAATGTTAAAAACTTGATAAAGACACTTTTAATAGTTGGGTTTTTGGTTTTAATCCGTTGTATTTTGTTTCCGGATGACTATTTGATCAAGAATCTTTACAGAACATGAGATATTCGTTGAGTAATAATCCCTAAATCCAATCATCCTCTTTTCTTTTATTTACGTAATTTTATCCCTGATTTCTGGAGGTCTAAAGGAGAGTTTGAATCCTGCTTCATTAGCCATTATTTATTATTGTTGTTTTACTATTTAGAAACTACTGGGAGTTAACTGCAGGTGAAGAAAGAGTGTGGGTCGTCACTTCTGTTTCTTGGGATTAAAAGGTTTTAAAAACTGTGTAATAATAAAATGGTATGAGTAAAATAGAGTAGAGTAGTTCTATCAGATACGTCCACTCTTTCCAATTCTAACTCTGTCTGCTAAACATAATTTTAATAAAAAGTAGCCCATACTTTTATATCTACTGGATATCACAGGTTTAGATTTAAATTAGAATAGAGATACTGGAGAATAAAACAAGGTTTAGATATAAATAATATTCCTAATTGTCTCACTAATATTTCAGTTAATCTCGTCCTTGCTCACGGACCAAAGGTGGTCAACTAGGTCCCGATAATAAGTTTAGTATAAACTTGTCCAGGTAGGTAGGACTGAATATAAAATATATAAAGACAGATTTATGACCCTACATATATCCTCATGCTCAACCCATTTTTAAATACAACCCCCTCTAGTCCTGAAACAGACCGTGTAGTGGGTCTAAATAAATGTATCCATCTCCTTCCCGATCCCATCACAATCCAACCACCTTAACCCTTCATACTTTCTTGGAAACTCCCAACTAGAAACTCTACACTTACTCCTATTATTATTATTCATTATAACACAGGACAAGTCTAAAAACAAGCTACAACTCCCGAGGATTTTCCCTACTATTTAATCTTATAAATATTCTTATTAATAGTGAGAGCAGAAGAAAGAGGGGGGGGGGGTGATAATAATAATAATAATAATAGGGAAGTGGGTGTGGTTACCACGGGTCAAGGGTGAGGTGGGAGGGTACTTGGAGGTAGCACTTAGGTCCTGTAGAAGAGAGTCCAACTCTGTCATATTCCCCGTATTCCGTATTAATGGACTTGACGATCTGTACAGAGTTTTTGTTGTGGACGTTTCTCTAGTCGCATCTCGATTCCCACCCACTGCCTGCAAACAACACAATCAATACAACTTTAATTAATTAATATTAATTATTTACATTTATTACTGGAGAGTAAAGTGATAACTTGAAGAAGAAGAAGAAGTGGATGATGATGATGTGTCCTAAAGTAACGCCCAGTAAACTAGGCCCAGTTATGGGAATCCTTATCTATCTATCTATCTATCTATTTATCTATCTAGCAGTAAGAAGACAAGGTCAAGGTCAGTTCCATTATCACCACCATCCCCTTCTTCTACTAACACCCAATAATAATCCTCCTTACCGTTCTTTCCACATTGTAGTCGAATGTTTCGTTCTGTTTGGTTAGGGAGTTGTTATCGTAGGGGGAGGAGTAGCCGGTAGACGGTGGGGGGGTTGCCACACTTGTCTGCAAATCCGCCAACAACGCATCTAAAAACACAAACACCAATTCACTATCAATACACAATTCACTATCCATACACGGACGGACGGACCTCTCAATAAGTGGGGGCTTATCCGGATTTCATAGGGAAGTATTTATTTAAATGGAGGGAGGTCAGAGGTCACTAGTCCCCAGAGACCCTGGCTACTTTATAATAAATGAAAGAGTCTATCTAACTATAGAACTCTAGCACCTTTAGTCCCTGACTTCTAGATTTAATAATAATAATAATAATAATAATAATAATAATAATAATAATACGGCTACTTAGACAAGACGATACTTTCATAATTCAGTAAAAGTTTGACCCTATAAAAAGTCCACTTAAATCCACAGTAGTACATTTATCACATAAAATGTGGAGTTTTGTGACTCTTTCTCTGGACCAAAAACCCCCGGTGGTGACCCCAGTTAGGAATCTACAAAAGAGGCGGAGGAGGTGGACCACAACGCTAATTAATACTTGACAACCCCACAATTTAGAAGAGGATTAGCACCAGTAAGGGGGTGTGTAAATGGTGGAGGGGTGTGAGAGTAGGTATTATATAATAAAATATGGAAGGGGGGACATTTACCGGCCGAAGGCATCCTTTTATTATATTTCCAACCTCCACTTTACTAAATGTTTTTAATCGGGGTTATAGGTTATGTTTGGCTAAGATGGAGGTGGAGATGATGGTTGATTAAAGAGAGATCAGAACAGACTGGTCCGATTAATACAAGAATAAGAATAAGAAGAAAGAGCAGAAGGTGGCCAAGGTCAGTACCCATAAAAGGGCACACCCCTATTTGGCATCTACATACATCCATCTATAAACCCCCTTTCATCTATACTACTACTACTACCACTACTACCACTACTAAACTAGTCTCTAGGAGTAGTTTATCAAGGGATAGTATACACTTAACAGTCAGACCTACTAACTAACTAACTACCATCCTGTTAAATAACAGTCATTGAATAAGAAATATTTATATATCCTATAGTGTGTGTATGTAATATACCTCAACTTTATTTGGTATTTTTAAAAGGGCCAAGTATGGAATTGGTGGATGAGCTATATATATGATCCCACCCAATCCATGTTCCTATAACATATAAATAATCCTACCCTTACTTCTTCTTAACCTCATTTAATATTTAAAATACAGAGTCTTAATACCTTTTTAAAGAGTTGAGGGGATGAAGGACCCCGGTGGGGGGTGGGGTCAAAACCCTCATCCTCCTCCAGCCATACCCTACACTTCTATATGCGGACTATAAACAATGGCGGATTATATACTTTTACATCCTCTATACTACTCAGTGTCTTTAACCTCCCATCCCGATCTATTTACTTAATCCTATACCAAAAATATCATACACACGGGTCAGTTAGTAGTTAGTAATTAATTGAATATACAAATACATTTGGCCCTACTTTCCTCAACCCCTTAAACACTACGCTTCACCTACTTCTTTCCCCCCTCCCTCAAGTGGAAACTATAGAGAGTATCCTGGTGGTGGTGGTTGTTACTTACCCAGGTCAAAGGTCATACCCTGACCCTGATGGTTGTGTTGGAGAAGAGAGGTTGTGATTGACACGGTCATGTTGTAAATAATCCTCAACCCAGAAGAGATATATTATATATTCTTCTACTACCAACCAACACCAACACACCCAACAACAACTGAAGAACGGATCTAGACCGAGGTAGGGATGGCCGGATGCCAAAAGATAGATTAACACTGCCAACTTTGACCTCCCTCCCCCCCCCCCCCCCATGTGGTTGGTGGAATACACCTATCACCTTCTTCCTTATCTTTTACTACACGGATATGCTTATCAAATACACCTCATGTACTAACCAACTAATAAACCTCTTATCAAGGGCAGGCTACTACTGGTGACTGGTCCATGATAAGTTTATTCAAATCCATAACCAACATCCATCCAACCAACTACTTACATTCTCCATAAACCATACATATTACAGATATACATTTTAATCCCTTGTTTAATCCCTCATTGAAGGAAGTAAAAGGTCAATTGTTGTTGCACTAATTAAGTAAATCCCTCTTGCTATACCCTCATCAATTTATTAATTCCATTGGGGAATATCCGAGAATAAACCTATTATCTTTTTGGATGGAAGAAAGGTCCTACTGCTGGAATGATTCTAATTCCCTTAATCTAGAGAGTGGAAGTATTGAATTGAGGGGTTTTTCTTCACCGATCTCAAACTATCGAGATAAATGCGAGAGACAAAGCAAAAGTAGATATAACTTCCCTATCCAACTAAACCCTTTTCTTCTATTCAGATTATAATAATTAGGAACATAAGGAGTGTAAAAGAGTCGATTCATAAGGACAGTTGTTTTGATAGTTTATTAAGGATCTATCTATATCTACACATGTGCGTTTTGTATAGTAGTGTACTGACTGGTGAGTATCCTATCCACCCACGCACACAGTTATATATATAAAAAAAAACCTGCCAATCTCCCCACCCACCCACACGATATTCATGAGCTCATTTACTACATCCCCCCCCCTCCCCCAGAAGACGCACCTTCCTTAACCCAACAACTCTTACTCTAGAAAGAAGACTGAACTATACAATATGCAAAACCTCTATTCCTCATTTGTATCAATAATTAAACATCAATATCATCCTTCCAACCATCCAAGATGGACAATTTATAAACCCCAACTTTAAAGCTTTTTAATCCAGTCCTTAAATACTTTTATGAAATACTTGTAGGAATGGAAAGATATTAATAACTCTTACAAATTGTATTCAGAATAAAATACCCGAATTGTGAGTAGTATTGGAGCATTGGAGGAGCATTGGTTGATAAATATAATTCATGATTGGCAGAACACGAAATGGATCAGACAGAAGAGGAGAGATCTAGAGTCAACTTTTTATTGGCGAATTATGGAGGAATAGGCTTTAAATGGAGTGGATGGATGGACTGTAGGTTGTGAAATACAAAAAAGACTCAGTCCAACTTTAGTAAATTGTAAATTGTAGCTAGTTTTGCATGTTTTTTAGGTGGATGTAGTCAATATTTGGGCGATTGGGACAAGGACATGCTAATTTATTATTTGGTAGGATGGACCATAAATAAATACATTAAATCCTCGTCCATATCCCGCGTACAATCATTATTCTTTAATTAATAGTAAAGTAAACCGCACTGTTGTCAAAAAAGGAGACTCCTTTCTTCCCCTCTCTCTTCAGGCTATACAAGAGTTTAAAGAAATGGAGGTAGGACTCCAGCCGAGGGCGTCTAATATAAAGACATATTTCCTATTTCTTAAACTATAATATTGATTATCTGGCCAAAAGGGGATTATGTAAAAAATATAAGTCCATTTGGGATAAACATACGGCAGAAGATAGATACTACTTTGAATACCAATTTAAAAACCAACACAAAACTCTTGGTATGTTCTTATCTTTTATAAAAACCATCAAAGATCCTGTCTTAAAGTCTCAACTGATCTTGACTCAATAAAAATACTCCAATTTAATTAAAATAAAAGATCAAGACAAGAAGATAGATTCATATAATCCAAATGACATGTGGACATTTCCAACTTTAAACCCATTTTGTTTTATAAAAAGTAATATATTATTCCAAGTCTGAAATAGGGTGTTAAAAAAGGGATTATAATAATTCCTAATGAGTTAATTTCTTTGAGATGGAAGGAAGGAGGTCTGGGAGTGTGAACTTTTGGTGCTAGCTAGAGAGTTGAGTGTATATTTCCCTAATGAGATTTGATGAAGTATGATCTGGTTGAGCCTAATGAGCCCTGTCTATCTGTCCATCATTAGTTGAAGAAGAAGAGGATGATCAATAAACCTCATTCTCATTCACATCACATCATCTCAACCATAATCCCAAATATACCAAATACAGACTCTGTTTCTCAATTATTAAATCCAACAACCCCACTCCATCTCCACCAACCCTACTCTCCAACTCTTATCTTAATTATACCATAGGCCCAACCACTTAGTGGGTACCAGTGGGTACAAAAACATTAAAGGTTAGGGAGTGGTGGAGCCTGCTTAACATGTAGAGGATAGGAGATTTCAGGAATTCTAGTGGGTACATGAGGAAACTAGTGGGTACAATGTACCCTTGTACCCATGCTGGTTGCGCCTATGAATTATACTGACACAGGGACTGATTCAGTTACATCAATTATTGGAAACAACCCACCCCTCTTCTACTAATTTTATCGTTTAAAGGCTAAGCCTAATGTCCGTATCCATATCCTCATCTATAAAAAAAAAACATGAAAGAATGTCTAAAGGATTTTAAAATAATATCCAACGGATTTTATTCCTCCAACTAAAAACCTCGGTCTTTTAGTAGGATTTATACGTAGTTTTTACTGGGTTATTCAGCCATCCCATTCATTCTATCTCTAGTCATTATAATAATTACAGTAGTAGTAGTACTAGTAGTAGTAGTAGTAGTAGTAGTAGTAGTAGTAGATGTAGTAGTAGTAGTAGTAGATGTAGTAGTAGTAGATGTAGTAGTAGTAGATGTAGTAGTAGTAGTAGTAGTAGTAGTAGTAGTAGTAGATGTAGTAGTAGTAGTAGTAGTAGTAGATGTAGTAGTAGTAGTAGTAGTTGGAGTTTAAATGTCAATGGTTGGTTGGGATGAGGCAAAATTAACTAGATTACAAATCCCAATTTTCTAGTCAGAATTCATTCTTGAGTAGGACTAATTTGAATATCATTCCATTAAAATCGAGTGGATATTTACAAATTCTTAAGGGAATAGCTGGAACTGGATGGTTTCTCCTAAGAATGGAGATGAGTGTGAGAACTGAGAAGGAATCTTCACGGCTAATAGTACATCATCATTATTCTGGCACATTTATCTTAATGGAACCATTAAATATATTTAATCCACCTTGAAGTAGTAGTAGTAGCAGTAGTAGTAGTAGTAGTAGTAGTAGTAGTGGTAGTAGTAGTAGTATGTTTATTCCCATAGGTAGTAGGATTAGCATAAAGTATGTATAAAAAAACGGCCTGACTTCCTGTACTATAACTATAGGATAAGATGTATTTTTATGGTTTTTGTCGAGAGAGAAAGAGACTGGTGAATAAGAAGTTGCATTAAAAATCTAGGAAATGTTAGTGTTTTGACAGGGAATAGTTGATTAGGAAACCCATCAGACTCTGGCTCCTTCTCTACCTACCTCTTTCTTTCAGGATTATTGAGGGTGTGTGTAAACGGGTTTTACGCAGCCCGGGTTGTATTTCGGGCATTTACTCTCTCTAGTTTGTTTAGAGAGAGGGCTGGATGGAGGTTAGGAATCGGAAGTAGATGTAATAAGAATGATAGTACGAGATTTGTGCCAAAGACCGTTTTTGCCCTTTTTTTGCTGGTCGTATTAGTAGAGTTTTTATTTGAGAGAGAGAGAGAGGATAGACCCTATTTTTGGACCTTTTGGTAACTGGAGGAGCTGGGCTACTCCACTTGTCCATGAATCACTCTCTATTTCAAAAGGGGGATTTCTATTTCCGATCATCTAGACTTCTTCTATTCATTATTATTATTATAAGAACTAGAGAGAGAGAGATGTAGAGACGGATGAGAAAGTTAGGTAGAAAATGAATAGTCGAAAGTTGTAATCCAACTTATTACATCTCTATCTACTTTTTTAACCCTTTAACGAATAATAATAACTCACAACTAAACGTCATCTTATCAAATCCAACCTCCACCAAATCATACACTTTTTAAACAAATAGTAACAACCAAACTGAATTATATATTAATAACAACATTTTAGTACCAGTCGTTTTTGTCATTTTAGTAGTAGTTATTTCAGTAGTCGCTAGTCATTTAAGTAGTAGTCGTTTCAGTAGTCGCTAGTCATTTTAGTAGTAGTCGTTTCAGTAGTCGCTAGTCATTTTAGTAGTAGT
>JAQFZX010002985.1:0-15061 GCA_034682405.1 Hydroisotoma schaefferi | reverse complement strand
TTTTGCCTTTATGTCCATTTGCCTTTAAGTCCATTTGCCTCCATGTCGTTTGCCTCTACGTCGTTTGCCTTTATGTCTTTTGCCTTCCGGTCGTAGACCCGCTCTAAAAGGCAATTTTTTTAATGAAATTGAAAGCTGTAATCTAAGCCTGAGAAATGAAATGAGAATGCTTGTTAGGAAGAAAGGGATGCAGTTGGATGGAGTTGCATTGTTATTGAATTTATGATTATGAGATGACCATGCATATAATTTACAGCCATAACGTTAACGTTGACTGTGGAGTGGAACCAACTGGGCTCAATTGGTACAAGTTTTCCCCTTTATTATGATGTTTGGACCGAATTTCCATCAATAATGGCTATGGCCCATGATTTAGGACAAGGAGAAACTTTAACCTAACATAAAACCTTGAATATCAATAGAGCTCCTTTTGAAGAATACCCCTTGGACCCTCAGAATTTAGTTGCAGCAGTACAGGGGCTACAATTCCAGGATATACAGTAAGTATTCAGGCTTGAAACTGGAATTTATACAAGAACTGAAATAAGGGTCTACCCGAAAGGTGCTATTAGTCATGCTGCTGTAGGCTGTACGTCCCCCTTTCCTCTCTGCTTATATATTTTATGCGGAACAAGAATGCGTTATTTTTGTAAATGCTTTTTAATTAATTTGTCTTGGCATATATATTTCTGAATAGTTTGTACAACACACGAGAAGAGAGCTATAGATAACTTTCATATAACTTTTAAACTATTATAGGTAAAT
The DNA here is from genome assembly GCA_034682405.1 of Hydroisotoma schaefferi. NCBI lineage: Eukaryota > Metazoa > Arthropoda > Collembola > Entomobryomorpha > Isotomidae > Hydroisotoma > Hydroisotoma schaefferi. The sequence continues at coordinate 14,296 of JAQFZX010002985.1, read as the reverse complement.
GTCAGTCAATAATTTTCACTGAAGGGAAAGCAGGAATGTAGTAAAAGTATATCACAAAACTGGTAAATCAACGGTTTCCAAAAATAAATGTTTTAAACTAAGAAGCAGTGAAAGGGGTCCAGTAAAGTGGGGAATGGGACTGTTGTTCATCCGAGAATGAGGAACAGGAGTTTTCTAAATGGATCCCATCGTCAGAATCTTCGCTACAAGACTTGTCATTTTGAACCTCCTCCTTCAAAGGAAGGGTGTCACCGATAGTGGAAGGGCCTCCCGGAAGTGTGGCCATTAATCGATGCAACGCTTCCTTCGGACATGGAATCCCTTTTAAAACAGTTTTTAACATTAAAAAACTTTCAATACGAACTAAGATTAATTCTTCGACAGTGGGCCGCCCGCTTTAATTACCGTATTTCCCGAAATAATGCCCCAGGGGAAGTATTCTTTCGAAGGAAAAATTAGAAATTGCATTAACATGGACAAGATAGGGTAAATTTAAACTTTTAACATTGAAAGGTGGCATTATACCGGGGGGGGATTATTTCGGTGAGGGCATTATTTCGAGAACTACGGTAAGCCGTATGCTATCCTTTACATGCTAAACAGTGGTGTCTCTCTAATGTTAACCGTGCTTTAAAATGCCATTTTTCCATGCACACGCCGCGGCATATTACGGTAGGTAATGATAAATGGAAATGTTATAAAAGCTCTTCCACCCACCCAATAGTTCATAAGCTCGCTTGACTTCACTGGCGGAAGGGACGGGTAAAAGGTCTCCGGCCTTTGGCCCATGACCCTCTCTGTCACCCTTTTCGTCATCTCGATCAGACTTTTCCCATCTTTTCAACCGAAAAGACTCCAACGCTTCATTGTTTCGGACTACAATTTTAAAAATTGAAATCCCTGAAGCGTCATATTTGTGTTGTGCAGTTAACGGGTCCACAGCTACCCCTTCTGGGTCCTGAGATCTTGGGTGTGGTTCTGGTAGTTCATTCACTGCATCATGTTCAATAGGGGTGGGGCCCAGCTCGGGTCCCTTTCTCTCCGGCAACGAAGACTCTGATTTTTTATGATCTCCCCAAGCGTCTCCATTGTATTGAAGCTTAGAAGTGGTTTCCAGAACTGTTGGGGAATGTTTCTGATCGTTTCCAGCAGGTTTTGGGGTTCCTGGAGAACTTACTTGGGATTGTAGTAAAGGATGGGGATACTGTGGAGAATCATGCTGGAATGGTTGATACTGTTGTTGAGATTGTATGGAATTTTGATGAAGCTGTGGAGATAAATAGTATTGATTCTGAGGTAAATTACAAGCGTTTACACACTGTTGACCCTCTCGAACTTGGTAATACCGATGGGGGTTTCCCTGTTCCTGCTGCAGATTAGTTGGACATATATTACAGTCGCTTTTGTAATTAGGATTGCAATTAAAATTGGTAGAAGTGTGCTGTTGTTGTAGCTGTAGCTGCTTATTATGATCCCTATAAAGCTGATTGTTTTGACTGGTCCATACGGCCCTCCTGTTGTCACTTCCTGCTCCTTGGCACTGACCCTGACATTGGCTGGTAAAATGGGCATAGTCCGTTCCAACCAAACGAATAGGTTCATGGGGGTTTGACCTTGGAGGAGGGATGGAAGGGTCGGATTGGGATTGGAGAAGTTGACGCTGCCGATTTTTAATAAATTCTGCCCCTTTTATCCTAACGAGATGGCAGACGGGACATCCAACGAATTTACAGTTTTTCCAATGGGACAAAATCTTGTTGGAGGATGTACAGTGTTGGTAGGCACAATCCATACCGGAACCACACCCCTTCATGTGTCTCCAAACGTCTTTCATCATCTCACAGTTTGGCACAGGACACTGGAATTTAAAACAGCGTAAAGAAATGGCCATCTACTCAGCGTCACCCTAATTCCATGCGTTATACAATAAGCTAAACCTTTATTAAGACAAAAAACTAAATGTACATAAAGTGATCATTTCCCTATTAGCTTCGCTAAAAATAATATAATTCTAACCGGCTTGGGAACCTTTTCCAGCTGAAACGCTTTCTTTTGACAAGCATGAGCATGAAGCAGAAGGACCAACTGCTTCTGAATAAGTCGCTTCGAAGCTTCAGATAGGGTAACCGAAGACCTTGGAACAGACCCGGGTCCGGGTCCTACTGACCTAACTACAGGTACCCGTCCAGGTCCCCGTTCTTGCTGACCTCCAGGGTACGATACCTCAGGACCCTTCTGATTGACCTCGAGTGCAGATGCCGGATTACTCTGCAGGTCATTTGGTCCCGGAGGATTGTCCCTCGTAGGACACTCCGATGTAGGACCCGTTTCATTCCGGACGGTCCCCTGATCCGGAGAGAGATTGTCATTCGGTGGAACAGTTTCGGTATTTAACTTACTCAACAGGGCTCCTATCTGACCTCGAGTAGGATAAGGGCGTAGACTTTTGATGTAGTCTTCTCTTCGGATTTTCATCCCAGTCAAAATCAGTAGGAAATGCTATAAAACGGTTTCAATAAATGTATGATATTTTTCAGAATTACTCTTTGCTTTCGTATGCATGCATGAAAACTGCTGTAACGCCCAACCGTATTATCGTCTTTCTTAAAACTTAATTTCCGTATTTATACTTTCCAATCTGAAAGAATCCACCTAATAAACATATAGTACACTTTTAAGAAGTACACTTCCCGATCCCGATCCCGATTGCCATTCAAAGAATGCCTACCCAACCCATTCATGCATTCAATAAGTACAAAAGTTGTAAATAAATCCAGTCATTGTTTAGAAATCGGAGATATCCCACTTCCCGATGGAAAAAAAACGCGTACCCTAAAAAGTGCAAAGTGCAATAGATTTATCGAAAACTTTTTTTAAGAATACGGTATGGATTTGACATTAATAATGAGAGAGAGAGAGACCAATTAATTCCAGCCTCATGTCATGTCCATGCATGTTAGCCATGATGGTATACTTTCCTCTAAAACACTTCCTGTTGACACTTAATCCCAATTCATTCTCAGAACTTGGTCTCAATTCCTTACTGTTTATTTTTCACAATCTTATACACACTCGATCTGTCTAAAATCTCAATCTATTACATTTCCTGGACCAATTCAAAAACTTAACTATGCGATCGGGATGAAAGCAATTTGTTTTTAATTTTTTAACTTTCTTCCGGGTCGGTTTCTTTCATTTGTGAATTGTACTTAAATGACGAAGATAGAATGCACTTTACCGTACACCTTTCAATTAGGGCTTTTACTCGTGTTAACCATGCCTAGCCCAGGTAACTCTGTTAAAATTGACCATATAAAGTCCCATGAATTGAATTAGCATGAGATGTATTTTTAATTTATAAACACGGTAAGGTAAGTTCTTTTTTCTATGCATTGGGTGTGTGGGGGTGTGGGAATACTCCCTATTGTACTTACAAAGGGGTGTGCCATGCCAAATGACAGTAATGCATAGCTGTTTAAGTTTGTAACTACATGCTTGAAAGGTTCTATTATCTTTTGAAAAAGCTTAAATAACTCGTACTTAAAAGTGTAATCTTACCAGTTAAAGATATATATGACAAGGATGAAAGGATCCTCCGCGTAATAGGGAGATTACTTTTGGAAATGTAGATATGACTCGCGTTTTACTAACTTACGAGCTTCACTGCTTCAACTTTAATACTGAAAGATTAAGCTCGTGAACGCTTATAGGAAATATAACTGGTAATCATAAAACTGGCCCACGGACTGTATGTAAATTACACGAGATTAAATATAGGATGCATTTCCCTGTTTATTTACCAACGATTAATATAAATACGGAGACAAATATAAACTATGAAGATTGATGAGATTTAGGCCAGTAGGTCTGCACGACGATTCTACCAGTTAAAAGCAATCCCTAAGTAGACACTTTGAGCCAGACAGTTTGTCTCCTTCCTACTTCTTTACTTATTTGGTGGAATTGCCAGCCAGACATGTAATATGTAATCCGAATCCGGGTATTACTAGCCAAGTTTGAGACAAACCGTAACATAACCTACTAAATGTTTCCAGACTCCTCAAGTCGGGTATTGTACTTTACCTTCCCGAAAATACCCGACTAACCTAATTCCTTCCTGGAGACCATGATTATAAAGTTGGAATAAAACACTTATGTAGCTACATTTTGCAAAAAAAGCATCCGATGTTGGTTGGTACACAAGTCCCTCTTTAACTGACAAGTCAAGTCCCAATTTCGTTAGAACAATATGCATTATTTAAGTTGAGTTCCAAGCGTTTGTGTATTGATTCATATCCCAACCCAATAATAGGCCAACATTTTACCCAACCTTTACTCCGGGTAGTATGCTAATATAAATGTTATAAAACTAAACTCTTCTTGGCTTAATGTTTCTACTTTTACTCTTCATATACAACAATATTTCCTGAATCATGAGTAAATCCCCATAATCTTGTACAAATACCGAAGATAATTAAATAAATTGGAACTCACCTACACAAGCCTAAACCCCAGTAACAGCAACTATAATCCAGGCTAACTAACTAGCAACCAATTTCCTCCTCGAACATAAACTTAAAAAACTCCCTACGTATTCTTAATTTCTATCCAACCGATTTCCGCATCTCCTGGAACCTCTATTCCATGAAACGTAGCTTCCAAACTAAAATGCTTTAAACTTCATTTTTTTTAAATAAAAAATCCTCCCCCTATTAAAAACTACAAGCTCTCGTCGTTCCTTCAAAAGCCTAAATAGCTGTTTTTTAAAAGGTTATTATAAAATGAGAGCAAAGGGTTGTGAATTAACTAACTAGTGAAATAAGTTCAATAGTAAATAGTGGGTTGAAGAGAGGATGCTTGCTTAATAGTTGTTTAAAAATTACATGGCTAGTCCATCCATAGTTAGTTGGGATTAGTAGGCCAATGTTAATGTGGAATCACGGAAATCATTCTCCAACCATTAACTAACAAATCATCATAGCATAAGGATAGAAAGAATGGTGCAACTATTATTACTGCAACTCTACTTACAACACAAAGGTATAGAAGAGTAGAGTTGCGAATTCCATTTTTTGCAAATACAAATACCAACGCATAACGTAACGTAACGTAATATTCGCATAACGTAATATTTGCCCATTGCTTAACTTCATTTTTCAACAGTTTCATGTTTAATAGAATGTCTCCTTATTCCCTGTCCCAGTCCTCCTAGTCTCTGTATTGCATGTAATAATCCTAGATATTTAACTGCTTATTTTTTAATAGCTTTTTTAGCGTTATCTTCCCCATGCATGGATTCTGTGTAGTCCTTCTTCTGATATTTTATTATAGACTTGAAATATGCCGTACTTTACTACATTATAAAAAATTTAACTCGAAAGGTCTGTTTCGGTAGTGATGCTGATGATAGTCCATCCATCTGTGGTTCTGTGCAGGATTACGACTTATTGTTCCACACAGAGACAGTTAAGAATTGAATAGTATTGATGCTTTAATAATGATTAGTTCCTTAATACTAGCAATAATATTATATAGGGCCTTTAAACCTGCGTATGCTGGTTTAAGTTTAGTATCCGGGTAGTAATTTATAAGATGAAGATGCACATATTGTAATATAATATATAATACATTCAATTATAATGGCAGAGGCTGTAGAAATAAATGGTGGTCCTAACTTGTAGGACAAACCATATGTATTTCTACAGGATAATGGCATATTTTTATGTAAACTTTTAATTTGTATGTAACAAAATAAGGCTTTGGATTTCATAGCGAAATCATTACATTTGTAATTCTAATAAATTACCTTAATTTTCAAGAAGTTGAGTGGAGAATGACGCTATAGAAAGAGTAATTTTTGAAGAAGGTTCCCTGCTAATTTCACAAATTGCAGAGAATAAAATAAAAATTTTCCAATTATATAGCCGTATTTTCGGTAAGTTATATTAAAACCTCCTCCAAGCAGCTATATTAGCCCAGTCAATTGATATAACCTACGGGTGCTTTATTATGCATTTGAATTTGATTAAATCATTACATTGTCCAATTAAAAATTGCATAGTAAATTGGATTACTGCTTACCGTTACTGATTACTGCATGCCTTATCCTGGGTACCAGACTAACTATCGTGACTAATTCATAGGTGCTTCAATCCATCGTGATGACAATTTCTCAATTGATCGTAGCATCTTTCCATAGTATGCTTTGACTGTATCATACAACGATTCTTAGAACTAACGATGGATTAAAAACCTATCTTATGTAGGAACTATATGTTGTAGACGTACGATAAATAGTACACACGATGCTATGCAGATGACGATGTATTGATCGTACTATGAAAAGGCGCACGATTCATTAGTCACGATGGATAGGCCTCTGGACCCGGGTACCAGACTAACCATCGTGACTAATTCATAGGTGCTTCAAAATGGGAACCTATGATTCCTGTCTCTATTAAAATCGATATGTAAATAAATAAATGAAAATGTAGCTAGGATAAACTAACTTCTGTTATAATACTTTACACAATCGTCATGCCATGTTTACGCCTTTATTGCTTAATAATTCACTATTATATAGGTTTATTTTGATCGAAGTCAGGGAATTCGTCTGCCAATGATATGTTACTTGTGAAGACCATTATCTCCGCGTCGCTTTCACTCTTCTCTTAACATTATAAACAAACAGATGCAATTGTAGTTAAAAGTCTCACAATTTGCATTCGTAAAATTCATTTCTCATTCGTCAAAATCGAGTTTAGCAAGTAGACTACTACATCCGTTTTCATAACAGGAGAACGAATATTTCAAAAACATGGATACATCACACTGTTCTATAGCCATCCTTGCATTTTTATCATTTTGCTTTATAACAGTTAAACCGACTGTATCAAACTCGGAGTTAAGGTTAAGATTCCAAGATCCGTATTTAAAAGGTTCCTTCTGCACCTTCCACATGAAAAAACTGTCCAACGAGACCAAAACATCCGAAGCGTTTGAACAAATCCTTCTACAGAATTATGACTACGGCCTGTGGACCCTGACCACCCGAAATGAGCTCCCTTTCCCCGTCCAGCGCCCTTATTCATTCCACAAACGGTGTTCCATAACGATTATCATCGAACGAGATGTCTACCCCAACATTTCCTACATGAACTTCTTATTGGAGCAGCCCTTGGCTCAGAGGTACAAACGGTTCAACGGGATCATTTTTGTCCGATTCTCATCCTCTAAAGACGTATGGGTACCTCGAATAATGAACACATTCGCTCGAGTTTTCATCCACTTTGTAGATTTTCAAAACATTAGTGATAAGTTCCCAAACACATTTACCTGTCTTTGGTGCAATCCGAAATCCATCCGTCTCCCACTTAATTTATCTAGCATCTTGGACGTTGACTATTTCTACGCCAAACGACACTACGGAGTCCACACAGCTCCAGATGCAACTTTACAAACGACAGCTAAATACATTTGGAGGGATGGAAGGCTCAACGAAGTTTGCATGTTCGAAACTCCAAGCACGGATCGATCTAGATGTAACGCTCATGCTTTGCTTGTAAATATTCTAGCTGCAACTTTTAATTTCAGCTTGGCACCCATTACAACTTGGATAAGAATGTATCAGTTCCCGTACGGATACATTCTTCCAGATGTTATAAAACCAACCATGGACGATATAACAGTTCATCATTCCAACAAATACCTTATCCTCTCCCCCTTTCTCTCATGGATGCTTTACTGCCCTAAAATAAGTTCCATTTCTGACGTATCAAAGTCCTTTAAAGTTTATGGGAAACCTTACGGTACAGAGATTTATGTACTCTCAGCGTTGGGAGCAATTGGGGTTTTATTGTTGGCCAAAAAATTGAAAGGGTTACGTTTGACGGACTTTGTTGCAATCCTCCTAAGTAAAGATATACCTGTGCCAGGAAGGATTAGATGGGTGGCTAAAGTTCCCTTAATACTTTGTATGCTGTTGATGACGGTGATCACGAGTGAGTATCAGAACTCAATCACTAGCGAACTTATAGCCCCGGATCCCCATAAATGCATCGTCGATTTACCCGAGTTGTTAGAAAAGGGATATAAGCTTATCATGACCGCAACTGCTACTGGGTCAACTACAGGAATAGACCATTACAAAGCAGATTTCAAACGGTATGGAATAGAACCGAAACTTAACACGAGTGTTGAGATGTTTCCCAGTAATGCGAATACGGTGATTGAGTGGTTAAGAAATAGAAATTATGCATGGAATGCCCTCGCAGACGTATCGACATTAGCATTGATTCGAATAAATATTGGGGTGGTCATTAATTGTACAATGGACGTTGTGAGGGAAAATCTTATCCCCCTGATATGCATATTTTACGGTTCTAGTAATATCCATGAGGAGATTCTACACTGTAAGAAGTCGTTGGAAAGTCATGGAATGGAAATATTTTGGGAGAGGATTTACACAAATTTGCAGAACCTGTACCTGGTAAAGTATGAACGTCAGTTTGACATGTTCAGTAAAAGAAGAGGAGAAATGGAGGACAGTCAATTTATAAAATTGTATCAAATATTATCTTGGTTTGGTATATGTGGGGTCCTTTGTTGTACAAGCTGCTTTATTTTCATGGCTGAGGAATTTCAGAAAGGTTGTGGCATCCGCTAAATTAATGATCCTTGGAGTTGTAAATCGGGTAAGGCAAGGGAATTTTAGAATAGAGTGTAGAAAATTTAATAATTTCTTTAACTATTTGTTTGCAACGCGTGTCCAAAAGTTTACCTATTCCAAATAATGTGGTTTAAAATGGATGATGTGAGCTAGATAAATGTGAACAATGAAACTTGAATTGAATATATAGTCATGTATTTTATAATTTTACAAGTAACCCTTCACGTATTTAAATTTTTTTACACGATTAGTTGCAAGCAACCAGGTGCCTAGACCTGTCCATATACAATATTTTTTGCAATTCTAATTTAAAGTATACAAAAGCAAAACCTGATATAAAAATATTTTAATTTTTCACGCTTGCCAACGCTTGTCTTTAGACCATAAGCTAGCTTAAAGAAATGCTGAACTACAGCAACGATTTGCCCGTATCTTCGGGGACCTATAAAAAATGATCCGAAATTTTTTAAATTTACTGTTGGTTAAGAAGATGTTAAAAATACTAGGATTTAGGCTGTCCTTAATTTACCCATGCCTTTTATTATTTTGCTGCTTACCTCCGAAAATTGAACACATCAAATGTATCGAGAGACGATCATTAAGTTTGTAGTGTAATGTAGTTTATGATTTTAAATGATTCGTTGGAAATATATGTTTACCTAACATACGTTCGTAAGTTCAAATAAATTACTCTAATTGCAAATGTTTTGGTTCTAAAAGGATTTATCTGTATTCCACACTACGATGGTTTAAGCGACTTAAAATCTACTCATATTTTTAATAGATATTTTAAGCTAGTTAAATATGAATTGTTTATATCGATAATAATAGTTTATGCTCCCCTACTGACGAGTACTGGCTTTGATAATGATATTTTACTTGTAAAGGCCATCATCTTTGCATCTCTTGCACTCTTCTCGCAACATTATTGTTAGGTTTATTTACGATTGTTTCTTCTTTAATTAATAAATTATCTTGGTAAATCAAGAGTTTGTTTAATGTAAAAAGGGGGTTTTATTGTTTTGTCTTTCTAATTTTTATTCTCCAGACTTCTTAATTCTATATTAATTACTGGTTATATTATTCTTTTGTTAAATGTAAGTTTTACTATTTTATCTATATTATTTAATTACTAGCCAAAGGGCCCGTGTCCATACACGGGAAGCCTAGCTAAAAATTACAAAATTTTCAAAAAACCAAAAAACTTCCAAAAACCAAAAAACGTCAAAAATCAAAAAAAGTTTTTAAAAACCGGGGTGCAAGAAAAAGTAGCTTACCACAATTTTCGTTGTTAAATACCGGTTACAAACGGTTTAAAAACGGACTAATGTCTAAGGACAACAGTCGAACCTCCAACACTAAGATGAGCAATAACGTTCAACGTACTGATTAATTTAAATATTTTTTCAACAAATTTATTTACGTATACGTATACGTATACTCAATCCCACGGAAAGGAGTATAATTGGTAGATTAAAACCTAATAATTGACACCAAGATGAGCAAAGTCTGTCCAAGTCTACTGTACCGCCATAGTTGTGTGGTTTTAAGGTCTAAGGGCACACTCCCTCAAAGAAAATCCATACGTTACCCTCCTAATCCACGATAAATCTTGAAAATACGCTTACTTGTTTAACTTATTTATTGCAATTAGAGTTCAACATTTATAATTTATCAAAAAACGGGCCCGGATGGGAAATTAATTTGGATTACTTTAGACTTGTACTGAACCGTTCCATTTCATATCCTTATCTCTAAAATGAATTAAATAAACATTAACGTTAAGAACAATCAGGTTCAGAATTCACAGGTTAAAAAATAATATTATCCGCTCAAAAATATAAGTATTCTTCTTTAAAAAGTCCTAATTTCTCATTTTCGAATGGGTCCGGTACAGAAGGAGTGAACCTTTGGCCCACGTTTTTTTATATAACTAAAATAAATTAAAAAGTATCGTATTTTCGGAAATAACTCCCCACCTGGAATGACTACCCCGTGGAAATAATTCCCCTATCCTTTCCATGCCCGTGAAAACAATTCCCCTATCCTTTTCATGTTAAAAATTGGAATTCGCCCTTTCATTTTTATGTTAAATATTTTTCTATTTTTTCTTTGAAAATTAACTCTTTCGGGGGAAGATGGGGTTATGATAGAGATGGATATAGGGACGATGATATAGGTTGGTGATAACTTTTCGGAGAAGGCGGTGGGTGGTCCAAACTTCGAAAAATAAAACAAACTACACACAAATTCAATTAAACAAATGATATGAAAGAACAACTAAAAACGGCTGAAGAAGGTGTTAAGGAGATCGCTGTCCGCGTTCCACAAATAAGGGTCATATTAAAGAATGAATAAATCCCCTCCCCCTTCTCCCAAAATCACTCCCCCCTAAAAAAGTTCCCCTATCCTTTCCATGTTAAAAATTCAAATTTGCCCTATCATTCTCATGTCAAATATTGTTCTATTTTTCCTTTGAAAATTAACTCCCCCGGAGGAGGTTGGGCTTATGATAAGGATGAAAATGGGGATAATGATGCGGATAAGGACAGTGATAAGGATGGATATAGGGACGATAATATAGGTTGGTGATTACTTTTCGGAGCAGACGGTGGGTGGCCCAAACCTTGAAAAATATAACAAACCACACTCAAATTCAATTAACCATGATTTGAAAGAACAACTAAAAACGGTTAAAAAAGGTGTTGAGGAGATCGTTGTCCGCGTTCCACAAATAAGGTCCATATGGAGGAATAAATTAATTCCCTCCCCCTAAATAACTCCACCCTAAAAAAATTCCCCCATCCTTTCCATGTTGAAAATTCAAATTTGCCATATCATTGTCATGTTAAATATTTTCGTATATTTCCTTTGAAAATTAAATCCCTCGAAGGAGGTTGGGGTTATGATAAGGATAAGGATGGGGATAAGGACACTGATAAGGATGGATATAGGGACGATAATATAGGTTGTTGATTACTTTTCGGAGCAGACGGTGGGTGGCCCAAACCTGGAAAAATAAAACAAACCACACACAAATTCAATTAAACAAATGATTTGAAAGAACAACTAAAAACGGCTGAAAAAAAGGCGTTGATGTGGAGGAGATCGTTGTCCGCGTTCCACAAATAAGATCCATATTGAGAAATGAATATAAAAATCAGAATAAATATGAAAATCAGAATAAATAACCCCAATTCTGAAATTTGAAACAGGAATCGAAGTTACGTATTCTTCTTTAGTAAAAAGTCCGTATTCTCATTTTTTAATGGTAAGTGAACGTTTGGCCCACTTTTTGAGAAATAAATAAAATGATTTAAAAAGTAAGATTGAATGAGGAAGGAAAGAGCAGATGTTGGGAATGGTTGAAAGTTTTTTAGGAGGTTTCAAAGTCGAAAAAGTATAACTTGTGAACGGTAGGTGGCAGTTGTGCAGCTTTTAGCAAACTGGAACTCGGTCAGTGAAGGAGTATAGGTTGAGGAAGTATTAGTTAAGAGCAGTAGGGGCGCTGTTTTTCGGTGAGTGAGTGACTGACTGACTGACTGACTGACTGACGGAAGGAGAAAAAACATAAGGCAAAAATCCCTTCTCGATTATTAAGGGGATGATTCTTAATTGGTTGGTTTTACCTACCTGGGTATAAAAAAGGTTTAAATAATAAGTTGATTGTATGAATTTTTATGGATTGATGCCACGGTTACTTTTCAGTAACTCGTATCAAGTCTCGAGATTTCTTCTATCATTACCTTTCGGTAAAGAGCGTTGAAATTCAAGAGACCTCGAGTCTGGATGAAGCCTTCTCTTTTATACCCGTACACACTGGAGAACTTTCTTACACGTGTTTTTTTTGTTACAGAATTATTAATATATTCTTCAACTCTTTCTGCTTCTTTACTCTGCATGCGTATTGTTTTTATGCATGCAACATTTTTAACAACTACATTCCAGTCCTTAACAAGTCTTCTAAAACTAGTTTCCTACTTGCTTAGTTTTTTCTAGAAGAGTTTTTAATTTATGCGTACATTTTTATTAACCCCTTTTAACATTCTTTTATATAAAATAATTCTATTCAGCATAAATATAGATGTAAAAAAGTCCTTAACATACGTCGGGCCAAGGAAAGTTTGATGCCCTCATCAAACAAGATGAAGAATGAAAGAAATTGAAAGGATGACGGGAGAGAAATACTCATGGTTGAAGTGAAGGAATTGGGTGATTTACTTAGATAAAAACAATATCTAAATATGAGTGAAGGTCACAGGGAATATGGACATATTTTTGAACGGCGTGAAAGTGATACGGGGTAAATCTAGTAAGGCCAGCTTTACCAAGTGTGTTATGACAGGAATCGTTCATGTAAACATCAGTGATGACACGATGAAGGGTGGGACAAATTATTTGTTGTTGTTGTGTAGTGTAGATGAGATATGAGGGCAATATTTACGTGATCCAGGTATCCAAATATCAATAGTAGTATTGGTGGTACAGGATCCCGCGTCATGGACACATGTCGAGTGGGCAGAAGATTGTGCACAGGCGGTTGTATTTGGATAGGGCATGGATAAATGGACTTGTGTAAAAAAATAATTAGTTGTGGTTTTATTTGAATACCAATTCCACGAATGAGGAAGATAAGTATCCAATTTGGTAGTATAAATACCATTAGTCAAGGAAGAGATAAGAGGATATCCAGTAGGGGCAATTTTAGTTTGGAACATTTAATGACACTCAGAAGCAGTGATTGGGAGTTGAACGATGGTTTTTTCATAAGAAGGAGAGGAAAACCAGTACCGGACACGCTGCTCGAAAGTAATGATCTTGTAACAGCGGATAGCAGCTATTTGAGGATAACAGAGATTCGGATACCAGAAAATCAATTTGGCATGGGTAAAGGGGAGAGAAGTATCCAATGAAGTGTAATCGAGTACACCAGGGCTCTTCCATACAAAGCCTTAAGTCTGATTGAGTTTGATACGGGTCCTATCAAGGCAGTGATCAGTTGCAGTTGCAGGTGATATAATAAAATTGGCATGCGTGAGATTTGTGGCTGGAGCTACAAAATCAGGAGTAGATAAGAGAGATGAGGGAGCTCGTTGGTAGATATGAAAAGGAATAGAGTCCCATTGTCGGTGATCATTGTCAAGTCTGGTAATACGGATGAGAAGAGGGCAGTACGTCCAAAAAAAGAGAAGGAGTAAATGGGATGACATGACGAAACGCCGTGAAAGGTGAAAAATATTCCGTTGGAATCAATCTTGTAAAAGACTGGTTGAATAACGTCAAGGGAGAGCGAAATGAAGAAGGAGAGATGAGGTGTGTAAAAAACTAAAAAAAGATGAAAAAAAAAATTTAGCTCGGGTTGAGGTTCAGCACAAAAGTATAATAGTGGTATAAAAGATGAAAACAGGTAGACGGAGGAGAGGGGAAATGGAGAACGTGGTATACAAATGAAGGGGAAAAGTATATTGGGCCGTATGAATAAAGTGGAGTAATTGCTTTTACTACCTATTTTTGGAGTAAAAAGTAGTTGCAATATGAATAAAGTTTTCACTGGAGCATTTACTCCGAGTGAAAACAAAAGGAGAAAAGCAATTGCTTTCTCCTTGGCGATTTTCCTGGAACCAGGAG
>JAQFZX010002984.1:0-15064 GCA_034682405.1 Hydroisotoma schaefferi | reverse complement strand
AATGAGCTTTGAGCAAAATTGTTCATCGCTCGCTCACTCGCTCAAAATAATCTGAATCGCTCCCTCGCTCGCTCAAATTATAAGTCGGAAATTTGGAATCGCTGCTTTGAGCTGCGCTCAACTTTTTGAGCGATTTTCACCTCGGTATCCCGTACTGGATTCTGGGGGTCAGGAAGGACCCTTTAAAATATGAAAGGACGATAAGGACAGTTTTCAAGGTGTTTTAAGTTGTATAAGGTTAGACAGAACTTTTGTTACATTGTAAATGTCCGCTTTGGCCAATTAAAGTCCTCTTTGTAGCTTACATCGATCTCTTCAATTCCGCAATGTTAATTAGATTGAGTCTCCATTGTAATAATGGAATAACACCCACAGCATAAAGTTGCATCTCATTATTCGTGTCACTGTAACACTCACTGAACAGTGAATCTTTATCAGGAACCAAACTATGCCCATTTTAGGTAACTTGCTTATCTTTGTCTTTTATAATACGGGCTTATCTGCCTAGTTATGTCGAAAACAGTAAAGCTGATGGCTTTGTAAAATTATATGTATAATTTGCATCAAATATTCTGAGCTGGCGGACTATAATTAAGCCATTTCTTTAGGACAAGACTGCAACTATTCATGTTGGACCGGATGAATTAATACAACAGAAGATCTCACACGTTTTACTTAGTGTCTCTGTATCATAGGACGAAACTGGTCAGTTTAGTAGGCTCACTTTTTCTAGAAGTTCATTTTGTAATTGTGTATCTTAATTGTCGACAGTTAAAACAAAACTTGAAACCAGAACGATTGTGTAAGTATATGAATACTGTGGAATAGGCATTTGATTTAAAAACTGTTCTATCATTCATTATTAACGATTAGTGGATTAAAAGCCATATTGCAGAGTATAGACACAGACTAATGGACAATTGCATGAAACCCCTTACCATGTTCCCAGTTGTGCTTTTAGTAATGTTAATATGCAAAGTCTACGCCCAGGGGCCCAGCAGCCCTCAATAAACAACCCAGAAACAGTCCTTGACTATAGATTTAACGATACGTTTTTAAAGCGAGCTCAGTGTACTTTTCACTTATGGCGGAATTCAAGCAATTATACTTTTATCGACATATTTGAAGCAATCGTGGTTCAAAATCCCAACTACGGACTTTGGACATTGACAACCTCCAGCACTACAGATATGGTAATGGTAACACCCAACGACCACGTTTTTGAACATTGTTCCATCAACATAGTGGTCCACACCTTCACATCACCCTAATCTAAGGATGAGCTGGTGGATTCATTGGATTATATGTTACAGGTTTCTGAATATTTACGACGGAAAAAACCTCACAATATATTTATTTTGATTTATGATGAGTTTCCAATACTTCCCTATTTCTTAACTTTCGCCACTAATACTTTTGGACATAATACAAGTTCACCATGCACAAGCTTCCCTGAGGAATATTTCTGCCCCTGGTGCAATTATCTTTTTTATCCTATTTCGAAAAACATGAGTATACTGAGCCTAAACTACAAATTTATCTCTAAGCATCGGAAAGGAGATCTAATTCAGCAGGAAATTAGCACTTCTCGATCATATCCCAAAAACCTCCTCCCAGGTGTTTTGCAAGCATGTCCTTGGTCTTCAAAAGAAGAACGAATGAGCATAGACGGCCGTTGCTTCCCTGAGCCTATGGAGCTGTCACTTCTTGGTGAAATGTTTAACTTCAGTATTACCGGAGATGGTTCACAGTTTACACAAGGTGAATCAATAGAGCAGTCGGCTAGTTACGGGATTTACTTCAGATCAACAGTCAATTTGCTTTATTTCTGGGGTAGTGGAATTTAAGCTATTATCTACTGTAGAAAGGATGCAGTTTTCAGTATTTCCGTCTCTTTTCGTATTTGGAAAGTTCCATATGATAATGAGGTTTATGCACTTTTAGCAGTAGTAGCAATTGCCATCATTTTACTATACAAAGGATTTGGAGGGTTAGACTTTTTCCGGATAATTATTGGCCAGTCTTTTAACATGCATGGTAGAAAACAGATTCTGCTAGTCGTAACCTCCCTTTTGATAAGCATAATTTTGACAAGCAGCTACCAGAGTGTTATCTCTGGGGTACTTATCGTTCCTCCCAAATCACCTCCACCTATTGCTACTCTGTCGGCATTTGTTACTCTCGGTGGACGGATTCTTGTTACAGAGAGTGAAGAGATGGAGGAAATTAAAAGAAAAAATCTAGAGTCCGAGTTCAGGAAATACGGTTTGGAAAATAAATTTGAAAGCACGGTGGTGTATTTGACCAACACCTTCAGCACGAAACTTATTCCTTGGCTAACCTCCCAAGCCCATTTATACGGATGGTTATTTTATGGATCGGAAGATATCATTGACTACTATACACAAAATATGCGTGCGCCTTATAATTGTTCTGGTACAAAAATACAAAATGAAATTAATTCTAGCCCACTAGCAACAGGTGTATATGCCTGGCCAGGTGATTTAATAAAACAAAAAATTCAAGATTTCAGAGAGACAGGGATAGATATGTTTTGGTCAGGAAAGTACAATAATTTAATTAATCTGGCTTGGAATAACTACGCGAAGACCTTCATTTTTGAGCAGCGTAGGATGGAATTGAGCAAGAAGTTTATAAAGCTCTCCGATCTCGCTTCTTTGTTTGTAGCATATGCAATACTAAACGGGTTAGCTGTCCTTGTGTGGATTGCAGAACTTTCCACTTTATCAAACATTTGGAAAGACATGATCATCCTGAATCCCCGTAGGGTTTGGTGGATCTGCTGGTCATCTTTGTTTCATCTGCATCTTAATAAAATATACCCTGTGTTGGATTAAGTTATATTTATTGTCAATTGTTGTAGCATATGATATTCTCGTTATAAAATGTTTAATAGCGGATGTTGTAAGATAATGTGCACATCGTTGGAAAAGAAATGGGCCTTTTGTAAAGAAAGTAGTTGTCGTATTTATGTTTTACTATTTACAATTCATTACATTCAGATATTTACTAACTGTATTATTAGTGGGCCTTTGGATCGCTGTGAATAAAATGGAGTAGTGTTAGTTGAAATAATTTAAAAATAAATAAACCGACATATTCAGTGGGATGAGCGAAGTTGAATAAAAACACCCAAATATATTAAAAATGAACCGTAATTTATACACACTCCAAAATTAATTACAAATTTTAATTTATTAGGAATAAAAGATGAAAGATTTAATCGGGTAAGGTCGGGACTGACCCTGTAAGTCCCTTCGACACAAATGGTCCGGAAGGTACATTTTGATGGGTAACTGCTTTCCTCATCGCGTACTTATTTTTGTCAGGTAAAGTCTGCTAAATCTAGGATTGAATAGGCCATAGGTTAAGAGGTAAATGGAAGGATGATTTATTGACATTTAAGGTTTTATAAAGAAAAAAGTTGTCCAAATCGTATAACCTGAGTAAAACCGGCTAGAATTTATCCTCTTGGTTTATTATTTTAATACCTGCCATAAAACTACGAACAAACTTTGACTTCTGGTTGTAACCTATTCCTTTTCTCTCCCTTTTTGCTAGTTTTGTGGGTGTATTTAAGTAGGATTCTACTTAAAATCTCAATTTTATATTATGAAAAGGAAATATTATGAAAAGTTGAGGAGGTTTCTTTCTTTCTTGGAAAGAGGGAAAGTAATAAAAAGAGCTGACATAAGAGGTTAACCTATTTGCGAAAAACTTGGAGATAAAGACGGGAAATTGGTTCTTGGAAATGCATTTATTAAAATCTGATTTTGCAGACGTGGTATTTTTCAGAGAACTCTTGAGTAAAATCTGTGAAATGAAGGGAAGTAAGTAGATAGTATAAAAGTCTCATTAATTCAGGTGAATATTTAATCAGCACTCGAACTGTACCCTCCATGATCTATTGTACGACGTACTCAACATTCCTCATGGAAATACCGTAGCGTAGTTCTGGTTTTAATAACCTTATTCTTTATTAGTTACCCTGTGAATACTTTCTTCCTTTGATAAAATTCTTAATTTTAGTCTAGGGAATTAAAAACGGAACTACGGTAGCCGGTTTTGCAACCGTACGTACGTTGAAGTAAATATCCTTTTGCTTCTCAGCTTTTCCCAACGTAAAGTTAATCTTATGGGAAATGCTTACTTTCATTTTTATCTACATTTTTATTTCATCTCCGCATAAAATATTGGAGACTATGCACGTTATTATTGACATGATCCAAAACAACAGGATGATATTGCCAAACTTGAGTAAATAAAACATCAGTAAGGAGATGCATAAAGTGCAGCGCAGAATGTTTATAACCAGACCAAGAGAGCATCCTTGATAAATAGGGTTATTTATTGTTATTCTACAATTTGTAGACCCTGTTTACTCTCTGCAAATAAAATTAGATGGGATTTTAAAAAAAGTTTCAGACGAGTGCAAATAAATTGCACAATTTTAATTAGTTTAATAAAATAAAACAGGCTAATCCTTCAAACAATGGATGTTATTATGACAATACTGAAGAGTATAAAAAGCGTCTGGAAGTTGGTAAAAGTTATCCACTTCTTAAATCATCACTTCTTGGAATCGCCTGCCTTCCATCGCACTTCACTTCACTTCAAAGCTTATCCTATACTTGGGTTATCCGAATATCTAAATTTCCATGTGAGTAAAACACACAAACTTTAAATAAGTTTATAAAAAACTACGAGCACGTTGCACGTATAAATCGTTTTATATAAATTTTACAGTAAATAAAATGTCGGATAAAGCTACTGTTCTTCGCCGTAGTCGAAATGGACTAGCCCCCAAAGCCAACTCCCCCTTGAGTGTCATGTACGTCGAGGTTAACGACGCTAACTTCAAAAACGCTTCCTGCTACAGTCTCTCTTCAGGCGAACCGTTGATAGACATTGCTATTCTGTTCGCTGCCAATATAAACTACAACGTTTCAGAAAGAAGGGCAATCCTTGGTTACAATTCCCAACTGACGACCGTCCTAAACAACGTGAACACTTATGTCCGACCGTTGCAAGAAAGGGGGATCAAGGTCTTGCTCTCTATCCTAGGAAATCATGAAGGGGCCGGGATCTGCAACTTCGAAAGTGTCGAGGCAGCTCGGGATTTTGCCGTTCAGTTGAACGATGCCGTGAACTTTTATGGGTTGGATGGAATCGACTTTGATGATGAGTATTCGGATTACGGGAATAATGGAACGGGCCAGCCTAATCCATCATCATTTTTGTATCTTCTGAGGGAACTTCGGGGACTTATGCCCGGAAAGATTATTTCTTTGTACTACTACGGTCCGGTGACGAGTAGGCTTACTTATCAGGACCTGGTTGCCGGGGACTTTTTGGATTACAGTTGGAATGCTATTTATGGGACTTATGTCGTCCCGAATGTGCCTAATCTTGGGAAGGGGCAGTTGGGTCCGGCGGCTGTGAATGTTCAGTCTACTAGTGGGAGTACGGCGAATACGCTGGCAACTCGGACGGTCAATGATGGATATGGGGTTTATCTTATGTATGCTTTGCCTAATAATAATGTTAGCACTTATTTGTCAGGGATTTCACAGAATTTGTATGGGAAAGGGACTACTGTGGCTAATGGGTGTCTTTCTAATTGGCCTGTGGGATCTACTTTTAATCCTAATTTGGCTGCGACTCAGGGACAGGATGGGGGACAGGAGTGTGGGTGTCCTTCTGGAGGGGAGTAGAAGTTTGAGGGATGGGTGGTTACTTTGGTTTGAGTTGGGAAACGTTGTGCAAGGACAAAGCGTCAAACTTTAAAGCGTTTTGATGCATAAAATAGCTTTTAAAATACGGTTTTAAATCCAAAATTAAACTGCTAAATCTTAAAGCAATCTAGTATGCCAAATTAAGCGGATTAAAATCTCATCCACGGTTTATTTAATCCTGGTAAATCTCTGTTTATTTATACAAATCTTTGCAATATTTTTTTGTGAATTATATTCCCATCAGACCTCTTTAAATTTTAAAGTTTAAACCCATTAACCAGACAGCAAATCCACAATTCTTGTGTAAAGAAGAAAATACAGCTTTAAAGTCTACTTTAAACTACTTCAACAAAGCTTTAAGTTATTCACAATTATTTTTATCACTTGTATTTTATTGCAAGCCCAATCTGTTACAATAAGATAAATAAAACAGAACAAGCAAGCAATAGCAAACACTTTTTAAACTGCGTAAAAATACTCTATAGCCGATCAAACATAGTTTTACTGTCTGATAAAAGAATTTACGTTTAGTATGGACCTAGAATACATTAAAATCTACAACCAAATACCACATTTGTTCATTTATGATCTGACTAACTCTGCAGCATGATCAATCATGACCTCTGACCTCTACGGTCATGTCAATATTGGATTGGATTTACAAACTGTGGGATATTGAATTCCAAATATTTATCAGTGCACCACACAAGCCGTATGATTACTGCCACAAATTTAAAATCTATTGACCTTTCAATGATTCAAGATACATAAAAAAGACATTATAATAATTCTGACGTGAAAGCCTCATTAAAATTTATGTTCATATTTTTTTGAGAATTCTTTCGGGAATTCTCTCTTTTTCGTGTCATATTTAACCCTTTTTAGATTAATATTTCCACATTGGTATTAATATTACTTTAAACTAAACATCTTGTGGAGTGTTTGCTATTGCAAAAGTCCTCGATAAAGACTCCAAGAATGACAAGGTAAGGTGGCTTAATAAATCAGTGTAAACTGTCAATTTATGTGAGCAATTGTAAAACTAGAAGCTTCCACTTCTGAAGTTGACATAATAAGATAGGTAGAGGTAAGGAATTGACTAAGAAGCTTAGTAGATGACAATGACATAACGACGAGTTTTGTGACAGGGAAAGTGTCAACTTGAGTTGTACAACTTTAACCTTAACTAGGAGTGGTATTTTATACTCTGAACTTATCAAATCTGTAGGAGGTCACTGTAGGAAGGAGGTCAGAGGTCAGCAAGGATTTTTTTACCGAGGATAAAGACAACTGTCAACTAGCTGTCTGCTTTTCTGTAAAAATGTAAAAAAAACCTTCTACAAATATATTAATTTGAGAGTTTTAAATTTTAGATAGTTTAATAGAAAAGTGTAAACTAGAGAACAGTCACATATTCTTTTGTGAATTCACGCCTGATATGACCTTTGACCTGACCTGACCTGACCTTTTACGACGATTAGTTTAATTTTTTTTATCGGTTAAACATTGGGTATTTCTGGCTGAGGAGAATAGCTTATGCAGTTTACTAAGAACTTTCTCGCTTACTTGAACACTCTAATAGAAACGGATGGATGAAGTCAAAGTTAATTTGGGGAAGTTGAAGTTAAGCTTTATCCGTTTAGCTTAAAAGGCTTTTATCGGCTTTTAAAGGCGTTTATTACACGAGGAAGTCGTATGGACAAAGGTTTTTATTTGGTGAAAGTGGTCATTAAACTGGATACCCAAACTCCAGCACCATGTAGCAGTGTCAGCCCTTGTATTTGCAATACAAAGGATACAGTCTCATTCCTACCGGAGGATTCTCTGCATGTTCCAAACTTCTAAGTTGAATGGAAGTTAGTAAAAACTATACAGGAGGAATAATCGGATGGATGAGATTACATTGAAGTTATAAAACAGCGAAGATCTTTCCAGTTGGATTTTAAAAGCCTGCAGAGGAGAGGAAGAAGGCTCTTATTCCTATATTCAATTTATTTAATCATTTCATTCCTGCTTCCTTCTTTTGTGTAAAGTAAAGTTATGTAAATTCTTTTTTCTGAAATAAAACAGTCGCGAAACTTTTTCCATCGATATTAGAGATTTTATTATACGGAATGGTGAAAGTTTTATCAATGCACTTCCTACGCAGCGTTTTTAAACGTTTCTTAGGGTGCCGGACTTGGTGGCCAACGACTTGGTGGCCAGCGACATGATATGAGAAAGTTTGAAATGTTCCAAATACCAATCCAATATAAATCCTCGCCCAATTCTGCATAAAACCAAAAGAAGCGTATATGATTTTTCATGTTGTAAATTAGTGTGAGGATTCTTATATCATTTTAAAAAAGTGTGACATTAGGTCAAGATGCTTAATTTTAATCTAATTTGAATTGAAGTATACTTCGTAGTTAATAAGTATGATAATTCTGCTAAGTTGGGAGCGTTTATTGCTGTGGGGAACTTTTGTTGTAACAGATTCTATTTATTGGAAAGCGCAAAGTAAAGTTGTAGAAAAATATTATTTAGGTAAATGTAAGCTTTAATGATTTAACTATAAATCCTGTTGTTGGAGCTGGCTAGAAAATTTGCAGAGAGAAAGCAAATTCCGTTGGAGAAAGTCACGTTCTTGTAAGCTTTCCTTTCTGTCTTTCGTATTTTTTGTGAATTAACTTCAATCTGGACTATATCTTCTTCCGCAATGGGCAAAGAGCAGTCTCCGACTGTCCTTTTGGTTATAATAATAAATTGTCATTTATGTACAAAATCTCTCTAAATACTGGCAATAAATGTCGGACTTACGAGAAATTCAATTCAATTCAATTCAGTTCCAGTTGTAATGAAATTTCCTATCTTTTAGAATTATAAACTGTCCGTTCTCATTACAATAAATACAATTTTGTCAAAGCCGTTGAGCATGCAAAAATTGCGTGGAAAAAAATACTAGCATAAGATCAGTTCTGAAAAGGTTTGTAAAAAAGTTAAACAATGAAATTCTGATTCGTCCTACTTTTTCCTTAACTCGTATTCAGTATCTTTTGGAACTGGGAGTTAAGTTGAACTGCACGTTGTGAGAATGAGTGAGGATTCGTAATAAACTGAAGTATTTTAACGTACTAAACGTTTATTTTAATACCAAATTGCTACCGTTTTGAAAGTTAAACGTCACTTTATCAGCTTATTCCAGAGAAAGCATAGGGTTTCCCCTTTACTGGGTTTTTTGGCATGAAATATGCATTATTTCCAACAGAACTGCTAATGTGAATGGTCCCTTTAGAAATATAGTAACAAAACCTGCTCCAGACCAAGATTTTTCCATCTCATAAGCCAATGTCTGTTGTTGAAGGGAGAAAGTAATTACGATTTACAATAGCCAAAGCAAGCAATTACTCTTGACCACTAGGCAAGCTCAAAGCTTACTAGCTCATAAGGGTTTTTAATGGCTTTAGTTGCACTGAAAGCGTAGGTATAACTATCGCAATTTCGTAGGATAAAAGCTCGAAGTAAAGATTATTTAGTAGGGAAGGTGTACTTGTTAGATTTCATACACCAACAGGCATTATCGAACCAAACAACAGGAAATCCAAGCATCGTACAAGCTGCCTATAAACGGTAGAAATACATTAACTCGATTTATAGCCTGGGATACTATTTAATTCTTTAGAGTATTAAATGAGGCTAAATGCTAAAACATCTACTTACTGACAGGGGCTGTTATTAAAATTAAAGTGGGGCTGTATAATGGGAGGAAATACACGGTATTCAGTTTTGGTTCAAGGCAGAACCAAGATAGAAAGTCAGACTTTGGAATTACATGCAGTTTTTAGGGAGATTCGTGAGTAATCAATGTTTGTAAAAAAAAGGTTTGATTTATTTGAGAGAAGAATAGCATGAGACAAAAAAAAGTTTGGAGGAGAAGGATTGACTGTAATTGTAGTTATAATAGGAGAAAGTGAGTGTAAGTAATAATATGTTTTAGAGGTAAATGATTAAGCTGTTAATCCTCTCGAGGGCTGGCTAGCTATCTGGAGGACTAGCACTGGCAGAGAGTAAATTCGGTAGAGAAAAGTCACGTTCTTCTGAGTTGTTGAGATTTAGTTCAGTCTCAGTGGGATTTCACACTCTTAGCTTCATATGCTTTCACCCAATGGTGGTATTACTAATATGGAGGAATCTTACAATGAACACGGGGAATTATCAAGGTCTTCAGTAGGGATTTAGTTTAAAACATCACGGAAAAAAATGTAGGTTTTACAAGCCGATAATTGACCTGAAAGTGTGTCTCATCGGAGCTAAAATGAGAGAAAGTAGTTTATATATTTATGAGGCTATGTTTTGGGGTTAATAAATGGGTTTATTTGCTTTGAATGCTTATCCTATCAAACGATTAGGACGAACCTGACGATTTTTAGACGACATTTTGCATGTTTCCACTTTCCAGTATATGCCTGGTTCCTTGGAATACATTCTGAAAGAATGGTTGCTCTTCATGTAAACTTTGGGATTATTAATAATCCACGGATTCTATACAGTTTTATTGAGTTTTGCTGCATATTTCCATGTTTGATTTTATGAATTAGGCATAAAATAACCATGTACAGAGACTTTACTACTCAAGGGCGATGAAAAAGCATGAGGGGATAAGCTATTTGGTCCATAATATTGAATTGGTCAGGGTATTGTTTCACTCTTATCATCATTCGTATCTTATCATGTCTCTTGACAAGGGAAATCTAACCTTTTCTGGAGACTTGAAGACAAGCTGTGTCAACGGGATGTAGGTTATCAGGAAAACGGAAAGCAAAGCTGTAGGATGTCAGATTATTTTGTGGTGGATTGTATAGTTTGTGGGTGGATCGATGAGAGTTCTTGGTCGATTATTCCATCAATTTCTTTCTTGGTTTTTGGGAAAAACCTCTTAGCCACTTTTACTTACACATTAGTAGTCTATAGGCGCACATAATGATAGTTTAGTTTTTTGGGTCAGTAACCCACAGACTCAAGGCTGACGATCCCCATCGCCTGACCAACCACTAATAGATTCTTGTAAAAGGAACAGTTAACTTATATTGTTAGAGAGATATAGTATTGGAAGGGAATCATCAGAATGTCATCCATCATCATCAAGCTATTTAAACTGTTATCCGCTTTTCTACTATTATTTGGACTTTTACGAAGGATCAATTAGAAATGAGTCAACTTAGACGATAAGTATATTTTATATGGTTACTTTACTCCTTCAATGAGTAGCTGACTCAGCTAAAAAGTATGGACAGTTTAGAGAAACAGAATTTAGAAACGAGAGACTGAATGGAAAGTGAGAATTCTCAGAACAGAAATACAATTTTTCGAAAAATAAAAAGACTCCTGGATACTTTGACCTTTTTCAATTTTATTTAAATGTTAAAATCTGAGACAAATAATTTTATAGTTTGACATTGAAATTTTAAAAGGATGAGTTTGAGTTGGTATTCGTCTAGTTAATTTATCTTTTTCCTGTCCAAAGATAATATTACGGAGTTTCAGTAGTCGGGGTAAAGTTTTTCAACGGATTTGGGACAAGGACTGCTAGGTTCCTTACTATTTGCTGGGTTGTAGCGTAGCTGAATCAGAGTAGAAAAACCTGTCCTAAACTGGAACTATGTAAGAGTAAGTTTATTTAGTATGTTCCGGGGATAAAGTTGGTTTCCATTTGGGGAAAGTAAAGTCAACTTGACATAGTCCAACTTGTTCTTTTGATGTTGTCACGTAGAACAAGATAGTTGGAGACAGGGACAAAAAAAAACAAAAAGTTTAACAAAAGTATAACAATAATGTTCCTCAGCTAAAAAAAGAAATCTTTTTATCCACAAACGAAGGGGATGTTGGGATTTTGGTGTAATTTTTTTGGTTTCAGTGGTTCAGGGATTTGGTTAATTATAGAAATGAAATGTTTTGTGGTTTTTAGTAATTGGGTTTTTATAGAAAATTTATAAATAGTATTTTCCACTAGACTTCTTTGCTAATAATTTAAAAGGAAACTGAGCTTCAATACGGTATATATTTTTGTCGAATTTTGTAGGGTTAATTCCCCATTTAACCATGAAATGTCAAGTCAAGGACAAAACGGCAATGTCGTTTTATTGTGCTAAAAGTTGTGGGCTTTCTATCATCGTTGAAAGTCTGTACTATGTTCATTGCTAAAGTAGCAAATTAAATTAATGGGCTAGGACAGGCTGTTTTTCTTCCTGGTTAGTAGTTGGTAAAATAGCCCAACTACATTGAGGAGATTGTTGGGATTTGGGAAGCTCACTTTGTGTATAAAATAACGGATAACTGCTTTTTAGATGTTTATTATTCTCCAAAAAAGAAGTATAAATCTTATAAGGCTTTTTTTTACAAGGATGCCTCTTTTAATCGGTGCGATACATTACTGGATGAAATCAATACTCATTTTGTTGGCAATTTATCCAATAAATGGTTACACATCGTTAGATAAAGTACATAGTAGCGGAGATAATACATTGTGTAGTAGAGAGTTTTTAGTAGTAGTAGTAGTAGTAGTAGTAGTAGTAGTATCTCTATTGATTGATTAATAATGGGTTCGAGTCAATAATTACCGGAGATAAAGATAAAGTTTTAGAGATCTTGCTAAACTGCCTTATATTATTTTTAGCTGAGGCTTATGATATTTGGTAAAAGTCAATGCATTTTGTATCCCTTATTTAAAGCAATAAAAGACTTACCTTTTGGTAGAAGGTTGGCTTTCATGAATCCATTGAATCCTTGGAACGTGGTTGAAATTAATTGATTATTTACTAAAAAAAAGCTGTTAATTTAGTATAGTAGCTCAAGCTTTCAGTTTAGTAAACTTTGGTAAAAGTAACGGCGGATTGTGTGCCATGATAATTGGCCTAGTTTTAATTTTAACCGAGGTTTTGCAAATGTCCGGATTCTTCCCAGTAGTAGTTGTTGCAGGGGTGGTGGGTGTGGTTGTAGCAGTATTCTCATATTTTTAACCAATATAATTGGGCAAACAGTAGTTAATTAATTATTGAAATGTTGTACTTCTTATTGGTCGAGAAAGAAGAACTGGTAAATGACACAGGAGACGACTAATAGGAAAGCCATAATGAAGACGACGACTAGAACGATCATCCACGGAGTCATCGGTGTGGGCATCGGGAGGTTGGGTTGCAGGGTGAAAGGTCACCTGCTCTCGATTAATTACACTTGCACTTTGACCTTAGCAGGTTTATCACTTTTAGAGATGGATGGATTTATTCCTTCTGCTTCTATATAGGTGCTTGTTTTAGAGACTAAAAGCTTTGAGATCTTAATTTGTTGAATTGTTTTGTTATAAAAAATACTTTGGTTTATTTATTTGTACAGGGAAACTTTCAGCTCATACTAAATCCTTTTGGCTTGTTAAACTTGACTTGAAACAAGGAACTTTCTGTTCTCTTTTATTCTTAAATCTTGAACGTGTTTTTGGGTGAAAGTATCAACTTTCTTTCTTTGAAACTAACATTTAACTTTATGATATTTCAAGTAATTCTGAAAGGGTTTGAGTTAGTTGCCGTGAAATATGGGCTACACTGGCTGTCTCTTTTGTTCTTTTTGAATGAGGAAATCCTACTTCCTCCAGTTGTTATTTGTGATGAAAGTAATGGTTGCTACTTTTAGTAGGTTTTAGTTGTTGTTTGGGAAAAGTTTTCACATCACTTTCTCCACCAAAAAGCCACCATGCACCTGTCCGGAGTCATTAAACTAAATAAGTTACATGCACAAGTGTACAACAACTACCGTATATCTCTGGATTAAAGCCTCACTCTTGTAAATAGTAGCCCATAATTGTAGATTTATTATTATTTTTTAGCGATAGGGCAGATTTTTAACATGGAAAGGTAGGAATTATTTAGAGGGGGAGGGGGGCATTAAAACTGGAACTACGGTACTCTTTTTAAGGTAGAAGCCTGCCTTTCCGTACTCAAATATTGACTTTTGTTTGATATAGAAATTGTACAAGTTAGAATTGACTGGCCGGGGCAGTGTTTTAGGGAACTACGGTATAAAATAAACTTCTGCCCTGGTAATCAAAATCTGTGACTGCGGTTGACACTGGTTTTATTGTTTTTAGCAGAAAGTCTGAGCAAATAATGGGTTTCAGTAGTTGAACTTTTAATATCTACAACAGGGAATTGTCTGCCGGGATTGGTGAGCCGGGATGTTGGCTAACGAGTTCCCTATTGTCTTATTATTA
Organism: Hydroisotoma schaefferi; assembly: GCA_034682405.1. Lineage (NCBI taxonomy): Eukaryota > Metazoa > Arthropoda > Collembola > Entomobryomorpha > Isotomidae > Hydroisotoma > Hydroisotoma schaefferi. The sequence goes on along the minus strand of JAQFZX010002984.1, from coordinate 1,069 downwards.
CTTCTTCCACGGCTTTTATAAAAGGGAAGTATTATTTTTATTTTTATTTTTACTACTGGATTGGAGTTTCATTCCTGAGAGTTACAAATTGAACGGATTTAGTAAAACGGCGACAGCTTAACATTTCATGAGGATATTTGGGATAACTAGGATGAACAAGAGGTTGATAAAGAATGGGTTCTGTGGTGGTGTTAATGATGATGAGTTGGCCAGCCTTGTAATTTCTGGATGGGGTTGTAATCATAATTATGATGTCAAGGAGCACAGCATGTTTGTAATTTACAGGGTTTTTAGGGTAATTACTGGAAAGTAAGTAGTCGTTTTTTTTGTTGTAAAATGATATCTAAAATATACTCTAGTATTATCTCAATCTATTTTGTACTTTTAGCTTGTAGAGCAAAGTAACAGGAAATAATATGAAGGAAAAAAAATTTAAAGTATTAAAACTTGCAAGGTAATGCCGGGTTCCCTAATAATTCCCATGTGCTGCGGCTTATATATGAAAGAAAGATGTTATGGAGCACGTTTAACATGGTTGAGATACCCCTTTTAACGGGTAAAGGATAAAGTGCGGCTTAATTAACGAGGGCGGCATACGGTAGAGTAATTAGGGTACTTACTTACAGCAAGGCTGGAATAACTTAGTAAACTAAAGTGACATTGGGTGGGTAAAAAGTTAGGGAAATGATGTTAAAAAGATAGATATAATGGTTGGTTGTTGAGTGATGGAGAGGAAGGAAGGAGGCAGAGAAGAGACGACAACTCAATTAATTTTAGCATTAGGAAACTTCTGCTGAAGTATAAGTTAAGGAATAAGTATTAGAAGAGGTAGAGAGATTGGTGGGTATCAGACCGAGCAATTGTGATAGAATGTGACAAAAAGAACTAAACTAAACTGACAAAAAGCCGAAATTGAGATGAATTATTATGGGATCAATCTGACTTAGAAAAGTTGAGAAAGTTGGACTAATAAGTTTTACCAAGATAAGATGCAGACCTGGAATTTCTTAAAACGCCCCTGCGAACGCAAATTTATGCCCCTGCAGGGGCGCTAAGATCCGCCCCTGCA
>JAQFZX010002983.1:0-15065 GCA_034682405.1 Hydroisotoma schaefferi | reverse complement strand
TTATGGATATTACAAAAATAATAATGGTTGAGACTGGCTCTAGTAGATGTTTACTTGAGAAAGGCTCAGACTAGACTGTTATCAAAGTTCAAAACATTTCCGGCCCTCTGAATTAACTTTTCATGACTGATAGCCAACTTTGAAGGTCAACCAGAACGTGGCTACAACTGAGAACTGAGTAATAATAACGAAGTAAGATTAATTAAACTGGATAGGCTTGGCATATCCGTATGTTTTAGGAAGGAGTAAGGTGCAAAGGTTTTACTCTTATCATGAGAGCATCACGTCTTCACGTCACAAAGGGGTAAGAAATTCTCGACTACTGAAAAAGGACACGTCTTTTGACACAAATGTTCCATAAGTTAAGACACGATTATATATTAATCTGTGAACTTTGGATCAATATTAAGATTCAAAGTTTAACTAAAAATTCACACACTAAAAATGCTTTCGCAGGACTTGATACAGAACAGGATCTGAAGAGTGGGAGGTGAACATATTATTGTATAATTATGCTAGAAACATATACTTGACTTAAGGATTAAAAATCAGTAAAATGGGTCATTTTTATTTCATCACTTCATCTCAGACAATCTATTGAGTATCAATCTCAGTTTCAGTTTCATCCTTCGTCTGAAAACTTAGAAAATATGGCAAGTAAGTCGATTTAACCAATAGTTTAGCTTCACATTTGGAAATTAACCCCACACTTCTGTTCCCTTCTTAATTCTGCTTTAAGTCTTTTTACTATAATTTTTGCAACCGCAGTATAAAATGAAGTTAATACAGTTCAAATTCATTGAAATTTTTCCCCATTCTGCAGAAAGTCGCTAAAAATAATTAATTTATAACGTTAAATTGTTGTATAAGCTTCAAAACGGTTGTACTGCAGTTCATTAAATTCAAGTCGGGCAATTCATCGTGGCCAAATACTAGTGCAGGCAATTCATAGTATTTACAAAACATCGTTGTTTATTTAATAGGCGCAAAAAAACATACTCACCAATAGTCGTGATCGGGATTAAAACATGCATAGTTATTTTAAAAGGGATCTGCTACTGGACCTTGGATATCCAGAGTCATTTTACTGTAAGAAAGGATTGAAAACATAAATCCAGGTTGACGGGTTATAATTTTAAGAAATTTTACAATTCTTCAGGGTTTCCGTGTTTAATAAAGCTCAACAGACGTAAGCTTTTGCTAATAGTGCCAATTTCCGGGGAAACTTTTAATTCCACTCTTAAAACCTACCTATATTAGAAAGTTTTATCGAAAAGAACCATGTAGCACTACGTTAAAGCTTTGAACACCATTATTAACTGTTATCTAACTGTTTTATAACTCGGAATTACTTCATTTCATTTAATTTGACAAAAGAATTTTCTGATATTGAGTTTAGTTGAATTAGATGATCTGATAAGAAGCACCAGTTTTATCTCATTCATGAAGTAAACATTGAAATTAAAAACAATTAATAAACTTTATTTTTCAAATGTTTCATTTCATTTCAAGCAAAAATTGAACTTATTTAATTTTAGGAGATACATCAAAATTCAGTGGTTCTATTTAAGAATTTCTGATAGCATTTAATACGACTATTTTTTTTCATTGTTAAACAACTACCGAGATGAAATCTTAAATGTGGCATTATTGCTCGTATTCTTCTTCCGAAACCGAAATACAAAAATCATTAGATAAAAACATTCAATTATTTGATTTGATTTGAGTTTTAATTTATGTATCTTTCCAGTTCAACATACATGACATTGTTCTACCACTAGTGACACAGTAAGCCCAAAAGGACTGTCAATAATATTATATAGTAAATAACCTAAAAGTAAATGAACATTTCATTCCTCTTTTCCACAATCCATTCTTTTACAAGCAGTTTAAACTTAGTATAAGATAGCTTATCTAATTCCCAGTCTTTTGGAAGCGTATTCCAAAGTTTAACAGTTCTAAATCCTTTGATTTTCTTGTACCCTTCTGAGACAAAGGACAGTGCGATCATAAGAGGGATTAAACGATCATTGGAGTTATTGGAAAAATTAAATTTACCTTGTACATAGTCCTTAAAAGCGTTTTTTAGAATTACAAACTTCACACGCTCCGCTACCGTTAAAAAATTAAACTGAAGATCCAGGTTGTACTTAAATCTTAGATTGCTACGGTTAGCCTTTCTAATTAACACAGGATATTTGTAGCATATAAGGAAGCGGTCAATTATATCCTGAAGGTCACAGATTTGCAAATCAGTTAGCAATTAATTATTGGTTGTTTGACTCTATAGTACGGTGTCTGGAATCTGGAACCATAACATATTCTTCTCACCTGCATAGCTTTGCGTTAAATAATTTCTTCCGATCATAAATAATCATCAGAAAATTAACGTTTTTATAAAATGAGGTGGGTCTCAGTGAAGAGGTCTTGTTGTATACTTTAAATCGCACATTTATGCCAGCAATTATTAACGGTGGGGGTTTTCTTGTTGACGCATGAAAGGGAGATATCCCGATCCCTTTTACTAAGGAATTTCCCTGTAAATCCAAAATACGTAGGGTTATCATTATATAGCTAAAGCTATATACTTTTTACTTTCACATGCAGCCAATAAAAGTTTATTTGTTGCTTAAATCATGTCGCTAGCTGAAGTATTCGGTGTTTAATCCTGCACAAGAAGAGTACAAGAAAGGGTTTAAAAAAAACAAATACAGAGTTAAAAGTTAGTTTTTCCATATTTTATTGCTCAATGATCATTCATAGTAACATGCATCCAACCAAAGTTAAAAGCGGATCTTGTTAAAACTAATTGTAGGAGGATTCTTTGTACGAACTCTCACAACAAAAATTAACCGTTGTAAACGGAACTAGCAAAGGGATGAAATTGTTTCTGAAATAAGCGCACAATGTGTCCAGAGTGAGCGCGCGATGTGTCCGGAGTGAGCGCGCGATGTGTCCGGAGTGAGCGCGCGATGTGTCCGGAGTGAGCGCGCGATGTGTCCAGAGTGAGCGCGCGATGTGTCCGGTGTGAGCACGCGATGTGTCCTGAGTGCGTGCGTGATGCACTATGAGACATTCTGGGTTGCTTGAGGGCAATGTAAGGTCATAACTTTTGGCCTGAGTGTCACAGAACAATTTTGATCACTGTACGTACGTACAGAAAGAGCATTCGCATAAAGGGATTTCATCCCTTAATAAAGTATTATTCCTTGGAATATTCAGCACGTAGACGTAAAAAAAAGGCATTGCATGCATGCCATAAATATTGTATGGCTCACTTTACAACTTACAACTCGTACTGGAAAAGCAATCGTGTTGCCTGATGATAATTTCACAATATCGTAGAGGAAGTTGAGGCCTTTACCTTACTTAAATGTATTATAAAAACTAAGTAAAGGATATATTGCGACAGAAGCCCCTAACAAGTACTGATTTGTCTAGGCCTAACCAGAACAGATATGTTGATTCACATCCATTTGTTTTGCAACTCGGTAAATTTTTGGGATAATCTCAAGAAGAAAAAAAATACTACGGATTTATGGGTTTCCCATGCATTACAGGCTAACTGCTAACAATGTAATAGAATGGGTATGAAAGCCTAAGTCAACGTCAGTATTTTGCGCAAGAATGCCAGCCAGTTTGTTGAGAATGAGATGATTATCTATACCTTAACTAAAACGAATGGGCTAAGCGTAAACTTCCCATAAGTAAATTAACTAGTGAGAAATTGGTGAAGATAAAAACTGGATGGATAGAACGGAATAAAATACATTCGCAGCAAGTTCCCCATTTATCCAGACAAACTTAACTTAAATATTGGTATAAAAGGTGATACTTAAAAAAGGGTCCACCAGTCTTTCTTTAACGCTACTCTTTTCCAGAGAAGTTAGTGGTTTGTATTAGATAGATAGTTTACAAGTAATAAAATTACCACAAAGAGTACTAACAAGTTGGTTTCCTGAAATATATAAGAAAGTATAGGATTGAAGGATTGAAGTTTAAATCAAACTGAAGTATTTTGAAATTGACGAGAATAAGTAACACTCGAAAAGGAAGGATCAAAGATGCCAGGTATTAATTAATGTTGTATTAATTAAATAATATCTCAAGTGTAGTAGAAGCTTATTTTTTATACGGTAAACTCAAATTCATTAGCAATCCCAGAATTTCACTGATGCTTTCTTTTGTACCTGTTACTACGGCGTGTCCTCTAAGTTATAGTTTAGCAAAGTTATCACCGCTAATGAGACTTTTTTGAGATAATTATCATTATGAAAGTATAAGTCCTTAACACATTTGTAAAATATGAGTTTATCTCACAACTTGTGCATAAGGAATGATATTTTAAGAAAATACCGTCTACTTTATTTTGCTTCGAAACTTCAGGTTAAGATTTGGCCCAAGATTTGGATGTATCGTAGATGCTGGCAATTGCTTGTCATGCATAGATCGTAACATTTTGTCTCTAGGAATCTAAATCCGTGCCTTTTTATTATTACTTACTTACCGTATATCCTCGAATAGCGGCCCGAGCCTCTACTAAATTGTTGGCCTTTTTGAGGGGCCTTGTATTCTGGAGGGGCTATTAATATTGAAACCTGAAAAGGAGATTTCTGTATTAATAAAATACTAAAATAGAATTTTAGGGTATAAATCCTAAACGTCAAGCTTTACTTCTAATTATAGAAATTAGCAAACCTAGTGCACAAAAATATGCTTAATTTAATTTATTTTATCTAGCCTACATTCCTTAGTCACAATATTTCATTCATCTATCCACATTTGCTGCTATGCTGGTTTTTTTATATTCAAAATGAAGATTGCTTATGTAAAATGTTACAGGTAAAAATGAAGCATGGGTAACCGTTGCATTGGACGAAGAGTCAGTAACCCAAGCTCTTGTTCTGGGAAAATCCCTAAGGAAGACTATCACGCGAGGTCAACTACTTATCATCGTTAGCAATGAAACCAAGCCTAAGCTGAGGTAAGTTCCAACATCTTTGAACTATTTGCACATCCTGAAACTACATGTAGCTACTGCTCCAAAAGACTTCCAGGATGGAAAGTATTGATAAATTTACAAGGCAGATACACTTCTGGTTAATGATACGTTGAAAAAGTTCCCATAATTCCCTACGCCTTTCCATTTAACTTACAATACCAGTAGCCTTGCTCTTAGTACTTCAGTTAACTAAGTTTGCATTTGAAAGCAATAACTCTCCAGGTGAATTAAATATGAAAGTAAGGGACGCTTAATCTGTTGTAAAACAGAAATTCACATGTGCTCAATTAAGCAGGATTACTTTGATCGCTCTAGTAGTATTGCATTGGATGTAGTAGTAGTACTCCATGTTTACCTGGCAGAGAACCCATTAGATTTTAACTAATTAAATTTTATTTGTTTGGAAACCCATGTACGTTTTGTCCAGTCTGTAGAATTTGAATGCTGCTAATACATGAAATTCCACACTAAACCATTTAAATGCATGTGAAATATCCCATCATAGGGTAGTGAAAAGGTTGGAAAACATATAAGATAATACCTTAAATTAACCTCACTAGTTACATTTAGTAATTTAAACCCAGAAGTGAAGCAATTAATTATAGAGGTAGGCCTTCCATGCAATTGTCTAGTCTGGTAATTATTTTAGATTAAAAAAAACTTGTTCTGTGCAGAAAAATAGTTTCCAAAGGGCACAACACGTCAATTGCAGCAGTTGCTGCTAATGTTTGTAGTTTACTTGCTATGCATAACATATTATTAGCTTAGGTTCGTCAAAGAATGCAAGAAAAAAGAATGAAACTAGATATGCTGGTGGGAAATGCGATGCGATCGATCTAATTAGTTAATGTTTCTCAATAGGGAAGCCCTGGATTGTGTTTATGATGGCGTAATCGTCCCCGAAGGTATCCAAGAGGATTTCAATGGGATTTCCAAACTACTTTACGGGAAATTGTTTTGCTGGAATTTACCCATGGTTAAGAAATGCGTTTTTTTGGAACCAGATTCATACGTGAGTTCAATATGGAAATTCTATTTTGACTCTACAGTGTTTTCGGAGATGAAGATGAGGGATCGAATTAATTTTAACGACACGTTAGGACAACATTGAAGTTGTGTACTACAAAAAGGCAGTTTATTGCGCTATCTTGAGCGATGATTTCCAAGATAATTAAATGAAATATTTTAAAGCAATTTTATTACTGTAAAAACTTCAAGGAAGAATCTCACGATTGATGAAATTCATTTTAAAACTGATTTTACTACGGATATGTTATTGTAACCCGTTAAAAATAACTGTCGCTTGTTAATGTACCCTGTTTATGAGAGTAATTAACGCAAAAAGGGATTGAAGGCTTTGGATGTTTTTTGAATCTATGCTTAAACATTTAGGTATTCGAAAACTGTGATGATTTGTTCGACATTGATGGCTTCAGTGCGCAATTTGGTAAACAAGACCCAATGGACCCCATCATGTTTGTTTGCAAACCGTCAGGGAACACTTTCAGAACAGCGATTAAAGATTTTACCTCAACAAGTAAACTATTTTAATTTATTATTAAGTTTACATGAAGCTTGATTAGGGAGAATTCTATGCGTGAGATGGATAAAGCCTTTCTTAATCCTTCCTGTTGTAACACTTAGAAAATGGAAGCTATCCGAAAATGGTACAGCAGTTTTGGTCGCACAAGATGACAAGGATGGAAGACGTGTGCTTGGATTTTCATGATATGGTGTTAAAAAAGTAAATCCAGTTTAGTTACACTTTGGTATTATTTTTTGCTTTATGCATGGATATTCAGCTAATAGATCCTGTACGTGTAAGAATTTATTCGCACATCGTAATTCGTAATGATGGTGTTCTTATGAGTGTGATTATGTTTTTATAGGAATAATATCCCTCCAAGGATTGTTAGATTCTCTGGACATTTCATTAAGGATTTTGCAGATTCCAAGAAAGGAGAAAATCTAGGACCCTTGATGAGTGTAAGCTAAACAAAATCATTACAAGATGCCGGTCTAAATAACCTGGTGATATGTGCATCTTAAAAATAGAATTAGACTAACTTTCCATGATTTATTCTAGGGTCTTCAAAAACGATGGTTAACTACCTATAAAACGGACGTTCTTCCTCTAATGGAAAATGTAAGTTATACATGATGTTAATTAATTATTATAATGTTCGTGTAAGGCCACAAGACAACCTTATGGCTCTAAGAATTTTCGACTTTGATTGCCCAACATCACAAACATGGCCAGCCTTTTTAGATGTTCCCAAAACTGTCAAATTTATGCTACTACTTTAATATGACTTTCAGGCAACAGCTACATCAGGAAACGTTGTCCTAGATTATGAAAAAGAGGCGATAGCAATTGTGGGTATGAGTTGTCGAATGCCGGGTGGAAATAACTTGGAAGAATTTTGGAAACTTTTGATCGAAGGAGGAGATGCTATTCGACCTCCTCCAGAAGATCGTCTTCCATCTGGAGTTTCGGTCGACTCTGAAACTCTAGCTGCTATGAAAGCAGGTTTTTTGAGCTGCCCTGTTGCTGATTTTGATGGAAAATTTTTTGGAATTAGTCCAATGGAACTATCGTTTCTGGACCCTCAAACAAGAATCCTCCTGGAAGTAATGTGGGAAGCTTTGGAAAACGCTGCAATTGACCCATTGAGTTTAAATGGAACGGAGACGGGGATATTTACCGGATCCTGGACCCAAGACTATAAAGAGTTAATCAATCAAACTTCAAAGCCAACCCAGGATTACTTTAGGAAGTATATGGGAGGATCATTCGGAGCTTCTGCAGGACGGCTAGCCTTTATTTTGGGAGTCACTGGACCAAATGTGTCAACGGAGTCTGGTTGCTCATCCTCTATGATTGCTTTGGACATTGCGTGCAATAAATTGAGATTGGGGGAGGCTCCATTGGCATTAGCTTGTGGGGTCAACTTGGTTCTACACCAGTTCTCTGGAAACGATATGAATGCAATCTGTGCTCAAGACGGTCATTGTAAGACTTTCGATGCTTCGGCCGATGGATTTGGAAGGGCCGAGGGATGTGGAGTTCTAGTATTGAAGAAATATACAGACGCTGTGAGAGATGGTGATCGGATTCATGCTCTGGTCCGGGGAATGGGAGCGGCTCAAGAGGGTATAAGCAGAAGCCTCGGCACACCCACTGTACAATGTGAGTCTCAAGCTATGAAAATGGCTCTTAAGAACGCCGGAGTTAAGCCCTGGGAGGTTAGTTTTGTTGAAGCACATGGAACTGGAACGCCGGTAGGAGATCCGATGGAAATTTCAGCAATCGCTGAAGCTTATTCGGAAGGTAGAAAGACCCCTTTGATTATTGGATCCGTAAAAACGAACGTAGGTCACACAGAGTCTTGTTCAGGAATTACGGGGATAATAAAAACAATTTTATCCCTACAACATGAAATCATCCCTCCTCATGTGAATTTTAAAACATTAAACCCGAAAATAAATCTGGATATTATCCCAGCCAAACTTCCTCTGCAAGCCGTCCCATGGCCGAAGGTTAAAGGGTCTAATAGATATGCGGGAGTCAGTTCTTTTGGAATTACTGGGACGGATGCCCATGCCATTATTCAAGAGGCCCCTGAACCTGTTGACAATTCCATTGATCTCGGAGTTAACAGGCCCCAGCACATTCTGGCCATTTCTGCTAAAAACGAAGAGGCTTTGAGCGAGTTGGTTCAAAAGTATAGGGAATATTTCGCAAGTAATGATTCTGTAAACTTGGGAGACGTTGGATTCACAGCAAATACCGGTAGGGCGCATTTCAAGCATCGGATAGCTATCGTAGGCAAAACGGCAGGAGAGATGGTAAAAAATATTGATAAACAGGCGTACACTTGTGGTAAAATACCCGATTCTAGCAGCTCTCCAACCTGCTTTCTCTTTACTGGACAAGGATCTCAATATGTGGGAATGGGCAAAGCTCTTTATGACAGTTCTCCAGTATTTAAAACTCACTTTGATACCTGTGAGGAGATTTTGCTCAGCAAATTTGGCATTTCTATCCGTAAAGTAATGTGGGGAGATGATGAGGAACTGAAGAAGGAAATGTCCCGGACGATCTACAGCCAGACGTCAATTTTCGTTGTTGAATATTGTCTACTCAAACTGTGGGAGTCGTGGGGCGTGAAACCTGACTTAGTTGTTGGACACAGTCTAGGCGAGTTTTCGGCCGCGGTCGGAGCTGGTATTTTGAAGGTTGAGGATGCCTTGACCCTAGTTGCTGAAAGGAGTCGTCTAATTGACTCACTTCCAAGGGGACAAATGATAGTTGTGAAGTCGGACAAGAAGATAGTAGAAGGGCTCCTTGGCCTTTTTCAACGAGGGGATAAGGATCGGTGGTTAGACGTTGCAGCGGTCAATTCTTCCGAGCAAACTGTCTTAGCTGGAGGGAGTAAAACGATCCAAGCGTTCCAGGAGTTTTGTACTAATAACAATGTAAAATCCATCATTCTTGAGGCTACTCATGCATTCCACTCTAGACATATGGATCCAATCCTAGAAGAGTATAGGAAAGTGGCCGAAAGTCTAGTTTATACTGAGCCAACCAGCAAGTTTATCTCGGGAATGGATGGAATCGTCCTGGAATCCGGGGTGGATGCCAACTACTGGGTTAGACACACAAGGGAAAGTGTTAGTTTCCAAAATGTCTGCAAAGTAGCTTATGAAGAAGGTTGTAGACTGTTTCTGGAAGTGGGACCTCAGCCCATCTTGTCTGCTCTTACAATGGCAAATATACAAAGTATGGAACCAACCGTGGAGGAAATTACCTGCCTTCCATCCCTCCGTCGAAATGCTGATGAGTGGAATACTATTTTATCCTCATTAGGAAAGCTATACACTCAAGGGGTTCTAATCGATTGGAAGAGTTTTGACAAGTTCACTAACAGGAAGAAATTGTCCCTACCAACTTATCCGTTCCAGAGGAAACGACATTGGTTTGACTCTCAGGGTAGCGGAGGTGGGGGAGTTCACATGCTTGGAGATGTGATCCACCCTCTTATCGGATGTGTTATGCCAAATGCAACAACAACGTCTATATATCATGGGAATCTCAACCTAAAAGATATCCCTTATGTGAAGGATCATGCTATAGAAGACGTTATAATTTATCCCGGTGCAGGCTACATGGAAATGGCTATGGCAGCTGGATACTCGACAACTCAAGGGATCACAAAAACATTTGAAATCCCTGCAACACCCATTTCAGTCCTTAACCTTGTAATAGAAGCCCCCTTCAGGATGGACGAGGGGGAGGGATACCCTGTACAAGTTATTGTGGAGCCTGATGAGTCTTCCGAATCCAAGATTGGTATTTTCAAGCAGATTAGCTTCGAGGACGGGACTAATAAGTGGACTCGGCATTGTACAGCTACATACTACCCCTTTGCTGTAAAGCATGATAAGGAAAAGGAGTTTTTTGTCCAAGAATTGTCCCAGCTTCAGAACCGAATTGCCGGAGAGAAAGATATGTCCGAGTTTTATTCCTCAGTCGCAGCCACAGGGCTTAACTTTGGTCCTAATTTCCAAAGCATTGCCAAAGCATGGAAGGATACTGAGCGGGGAGAGTTATTAGCGGAAATTCCAAATCCAACCGACGCTTCCGAGTATCTCTGTCACCCAGTCGTAATTGATTCGATGTTTCAAGCGTTAATGGCCTGTAAGTTGGAAGCCTCGAATTACCTCCAAGTTCCGGTTAAGGTTGAAAAGTTCATTTGGTTTGCACAAAGCGACACAGCATCAGTATTTGCACATGTTTTCCCGTCTGACGGAACTACCAGCGCGGATACCATAGTCCTTTATAGTTCGGAAGGTAAAATCCTGGCTTTGATGGCCGGAGCTTCACTAATCCAAACCTCTATTTCATCTATAATGAACGCAATTAACCAGCAGAAGCTAACCCTTCCGCAACTTTACGAAGATGTTTGGAGGGCAAGACAAGGGCCTCTTCAGTCTAGGGCTGATTTGCTAGCAGCTTTCAAGGATGGGATCATCCCCGTAGAAGATTATGAGAAGCACAAGAGCACATTTAATACAGTAGAAGAAGTAGAATGGGAAAAGTTTCAAATTACAAATCACCTATGTTATGGCTATATTCAAAAGGCGTTTTATAAGGTTGGATGGACTCCTACTCTAGGACAACAGGTCACGGCTGGGAAACTTTGTTCGGAGTTTTCTCTACTAAAATCCCTTGAGCGTCTCGTCAACAGGCTTTTGATAATTTTAAGTGAAGAAGGATACCTAACAGGAGTACAGGACTGTACAGGTCTTTACACAGAGTTTACAGTTGTAAAACTGCCCCCATCAGAGGAAGATATTCGTAAGGGTATCGAAAATGACCTTAAAAAGCTTGATCACGGATTGCCATCCTCTCATGCAGCAGTCAATATTATAGCTCTGGCAGGTGAAGAGTTAGCTGCTGTTTTATTAGGCAAGGTTTCCGCCGTGGATGTAATGTTTCCTATGGACAATGGGAAGGAATCTCGAGCAGAAATATTTTATGCAACGAGTTCTTTAACTACCTCAGGATACGAAGGGGTGCGCCTGGCAATGAAACTAATTATGGGAAGAGTTTCCGAACTTCCTGAAAGCCAAAAAGGAGTGTTTAGGATTCTGGAAGTTGGAGCTGGAACTGGAAGTTTGACGAAAATTTTTATTCCAATTCTGGAAGATTTGAACATAAATTACCAATACACTTACACCGATATTTCTCCAGCCTTCTTCTCCAAGGCTCAGGATATGTTTCAGGCCTACTCGAAGAAGATGAAGTATGAAGTATTTAATCTGGAGAAAGATCCAATTGCACAGGGCTTTGCTCCAGGAGAATTCGATATGATTATTAGTGTAAATGTACTTCACATTTGCAAGGATTTGGCAACTTGTATAAGGAATATTAGACATTTGACGGCTAAGCATGGGTTGATCTATGTTTCTGAGAGTACGATTCCACTTAGGGAAATTGATATAACGTTCGGCCTCTTCCCTGACTATTGGCTTTATGAAGATACGGAACTGAGGCCTAATCACTGTTTGATTAACCTTGACCAATGGAAGAACTTGGTTACTCAGCATGACTACTTTCAATTTTGCAAAGTCGACAGTTTTAATGGACATGGTGGAACGTTCTTCGCACAGGCTGGCAACTCCTTGTCAACCGTTATAAATTACAAGGAATCGACTACTAAGGCTAACTCGAAAGTTTGGGTTATCTTTTCCGAAAAGGATACCTCAGCCCAACACTTGAAGAAACGATTTGAGGAGTCGGGAAGGAAGGTTCTTATTGTTAAAAAATCAAGCAGTTACAAGGAGTTGGAGGATGAATCGGGTTTTGAAATATGTCCATCAGAAAAGGCTCACCAAATGGAATTATTTAGTTCTCTGAAAAGTCATGACCAGGTAGTAGAAGGGATTTTATATTTGTGGGGCGAAAGTGCAGAAGAAGTTGATCAGAAGAATATTTCTCAACCCTTTCTCTACTTGACGCAACTACTTGTGGATGGGACTTTCAAGCCAGTCCCGATGGTCATTCTTGTAACAAGTGGAGCCTGCCTTGTGGGTGACCATGTAGTCAGTAATCCGGCAGCAGGCACTTTGTGGGGCTTGTCTCGAACCCTTCGTACTGAATTTCCTACATTGAAGTGCCGAAGTATTGACATGGACCCAATGGATGACTCTGTGGCAAAATTGGACGAAGTTTTCATGGAAATTTGGAACAAAGACGTGGAATCTCAAACGGTTTATAGGCAAAGAGCACGTAACCTTCCGAGGTTTGCTCAAAGCAAGCTTCAAATGTCAGCTTTATCTTTGCCTAATTCAGAAAAGTATTCATTAGCATTGCCAGCTTCAAAGGCGATTAATGACCTCCGGTTCGTCCCTAATCAGCATGTTTCCTTGAAAGATGACGAAGTAGAGGTGGAGATTAGGGTTACTTCGCTCAATTTCAAGGACGTTTTAGTCGTTCTGAAGCCCACGAAACAGTTTGAGAGCTTTAATATTAATTCTATTGGGAACGACTTTGCCGGAGTTGTGGTAGCTGTTGGGTCAAAGGTTTCCTCTCGGAAGGTCGGGGATACAGTTTTTGGATGCAATTTCAACGGTGGAGCCATGCCTAGTCATACTATTATTCCTGCAGATGCTACCGTTCCTATTCCCGACAGTTGGACCCTTTCTGAAGCTGTAACCCTTCCGGTTGTCTTTGCCACCGCTTACTATTGCATGGTTACCGTCGCCAATCTTCAAGCCGGTGAAACTATTTTAATTCACGCAGCTTCCGGTGGAGTTGGTCTTGTTGCTATTCAATTAGCGAAACATATGGGAGTTAATATCATTGCAACTGCTGGAAGCAATCGGAAACGAACCTACCTTGCTAACTTGGGGATTAAGCATGTCTTCAACTCAAGAAATACAAACTATGAGCAGCAAATTATGCAGGTTACTGGTGGCAAAGGGGTAGAAATGGTCCTGAACTGTCTTACATCTACGGGATTTAAAGAAGCTTCCCTAAACGTTTGTGCTCCGAAGGCTCGATTTATTGAAATGAGTAAGCTGGACATTTGGCAAAACGAAGATGTAGCCTCAAGGCGGCCAGATGTTCAATACACTATTGTAGACCTGTCCAGTGCTTCTAAGGAAATTTGGGGGATGCTGTTAAGTAAAATGCACGACTACATGATAGATAATATAGTACGACCGATACCATACGAAAGATTCGAAGCAATTCATGCTAGAGAGGCTTTGAACTATTTACAAAAGGCTAAACATATCGGGAAAGTTGTGGTGGAAATGCCAGAAAGAAATCTAGTAAATGGACAGCTCACAACTAAGTTTAATCTTTTCAACGACCGGTCAACCTATTTAATTACCGGAGGCCTGGGAGGGATTGGACTAGAAGTTGCTAAATGGATGGCAGAGTCAGGGGCAAAGTATTTAGCCCTTGTGGGAAGAAATACACCGAACCTTAAGGCTCAAGAAACGATTGAATCTCTCTCAAAGAATGGAATAACGGTATTAACACTACAAGCGGATATCGGAGACGTTGAGCAATGCCAAGGTCTTTTAAATAGTATCAAAGATCCATCCAATAATATGCCACAACTGAGAGGGATAATGCATGCTGCAGGAACGATTTCGGATGCGACGTTGGGAAATCAAACGTGGTCTAAATTTGAATCCACCTTCAATCCCAAAGTCAAGGGTGGCTGGAATCTACACAGTATGACCCTTGACTTTCCCCTCGAACACTTTGTAATGTATTCCTCATTAGTCGCCATAGTTGGTAACTTCGGACAGGCGAATCATGCATCGGGAAATGCCTATTTGGATGCACTCGCGCATTACAGAAGTTCGATCGGCCTGCCGGCTCTAACAATCAATTGGGGGCAGTGGGGACAGATCGGAGTTGCTGCAGATATTAAAATCAATGGATTAAGGCCATTTACACCTATGCAAGGGATTTCCGCCCTAGAACTATACATGAAAGCACATAATGTCCAAGGTTGTGTTGTGGACGCAGATATTTCGACGTTCAAAAAGTTTTGGCCGCATACAACTCCGCTGATTGAGGAACTGAAGGTTGGAAAAGCAGCCGGGTCAAGTCAACAAGATGTACAATTAGTAGACGGGAAAAAGTTCCGGGAGGAATTCTCAAAGGCAGAGGAAGAAGGGGATAAACTTGGTGTGGCAAGGACTTATGTAAAAATGGTCCTGCGACAGATTTTAAAGTTGGATGCTGAGGATGAAATTGACGAAAGTCAAAACTTGGCTGATATGGGTTTGGATTCTTTGATGATGGTGGAAATGAAAAATGGTTTACAAGCCTTGGTGGGAAATGAAGTTGTGCTTAGTACACAGGAGCTTGCTACTTGTAACTCGGTTATCCTTCTGGGAACTTATATTACTGGGTTGTTAAAGTAATTAATTTTTATTTCAATAGTTAGCTAATATATCATTGTATCGGGTGAATACTTCAAAAACCGACAAACTAAAAGTTGAACAACTCCATGATTCTTTGACCGATTCTATT
>JAQFZX010002982.1:0-15068 GCA_034682405.1 Hydroisotoma schaefferi | reverse complement strand
GGAAACGGGCTACTTTTCTCAGCATTTTTGGCTAAAAAATATTTGCTAACAGTCAATGTTTATGCCTCACCCAGTATTTACTTTACTATTACCTTATGCAGTAAAAAAAACAGCCAAGAAGATTAGGACTTTGTCCTCAATCTGTCTGAGGTTAAAATCCTATAATCTCTACCTTAAAAAACGCCACACTACACTTGGCTAGTTTTAAGATTGGGTGAAACCAGTTTTGTTTTTGAGTATGAATAAATACAGACAGGATTGTATGAAATCCTCGTGATTGACATGACCCACAAAGCAAGTACCTCACTCACCAGGGGTCAACTACCAAATAAATACTTGACTGACAGTCTTTATAAAATCAAAGTAGGAATTTAACGGAAAAAACAAGTATTAAAAAAAACGTCCCAGCCTTACTTTATTTCCTTGGACCAGTTTTAATAAAGGAGATTCCTATAAAAATATCAATTACCTCCCAAAGTAATAACACGACAGGTTGGGAAAAAATCACATAAATTTGATAAACGCTTTGAGCTTTAGGTCAAAAATCGGGATGGTTCATTCAGCCTGTTTATTAATCTGTGAAGGACAATGCCACAAGATCCCCCTGGCCGCTTCATAAATCCAAGCGTTCTTATCGATAACTCCGGCCACTTTATTTGAGGAAGAACTTCCACCGATGTTATTATTTTCCTTATTTCCAGTCTCTTCAAGATAACGTTTGAAGGATTCGATAACCCCCATGAACATGGGTTCCTCATTTATAGCATGGAGGAACCAGAGGAACGGCTCGTTAAATTCGTAAAGTTCGGAAGGTGAACTGAAAGTTTCGGCCGGTTTTTTCTCAACTTTCGCTGCGGGTATTTCACCATTTCCAGTTACAGATTCTCCTGACGCGTTTTTAAGTGTCAGACTTGGCAGATCCTTCCTTCCTATGGAGGAATCAGCGTCATCAGCGCTCTCGTCAGGGGTCACCGTCGTGACCTCATCTTCTACAATCCCATCTTGAGACGTTGCCCCATCTTCCTCTCCGTCCGTTTTGGGTGTGGTGTATTCCTCTAGCAGCGTTTCTGGAGGGACTTCCTGGGCCGAATCCCTCAATCGGTTATTCCACTGACTAATGTCCTTCTCGTTGTTCAGGGTCACTCCTGAAAAAAAATACCCCAATACTTTAAAAAATCCTGGAAAAAAACCCGGTATGAAATCACCAAAAATAAAAACGGACAACCATTTAATTATTACCCGTTACTGATGCGATTTGGAAGGAATCCTTGGTAATCTTTAGATGATTAGTTTGAACAATTGGATTAAGAAAGTTACGCGTTCCTTCAGAACTTTCCCCTCGTTTAGCTAATTCATGAACACAGAACGTTTCACTCACACCTCGCTACAAATTATATAAAACACTTGTTTTAAAAAGACATTTATTTCCAAAATATCCAATAGGTTTACTATCCCTTGTTATTTACCTTGACGAGCATATCATAATGTTGACTATTAGTTGTAAAAGAAGCTTCCGGGATCCTAACTCTCATCTGCTTTACTCCCCATCCGGGGAAATTCTCATCAAAGATCTGTGTCAAAGCTGTAGGATTAAGCATAAGTTGAAGGATGGTAATATTACCCTTTGGTTTCAAAAAGACGACACTTCCCGTTCCACTCTGTAACACAAAAGGGGTCATCTTATATTAATGATACCTGTTGTCAGGGGTCAGGGGTTTATAGGGAGGTTTGACCTGACCTTGAACAAAGCGGCGATAGCGATGAAAGCCTCGTTTTCGTAATAAGGCATCAACCCTTCCACCTCTAAATAAGAGACTGAAGGGGAGTCTGAGAACCTGTCCGAATTGCTAAGTCTCCAAGGGAAGGCCCAGTTGTTTTCGTAGTAAACTGTATTAACATAAGCAGCCTTTGTAAAGGGATAGATCGACCTTCCGTACAGACTTCCTTTGGGGACAAACTCAGAAATCGCCCCGTTTGTCTCCTTCCCTATGTCTTTGTTGAGGTTTGTCCAGGAGTCCTTGTAGCTTGTGGTAAAGTCCGTGGGTTTTAGGTCAGTTCCTAGGATCCGCAGGGCTGTTGTTGGATGGATGCTGTCTGCTGTGTAAACGCTGCTAGAGATTGAGAAGTTTGCCTGTGGGAATAACAATTTTGGGTTGAGTTTCAAGAGTTTTTTCGTGTTTTACAAAGTCGTACTTATAATTATGAACATGGAAAGGTAGGGGAATGCTATTTTGGAAGGCAGTAATTCCGAAAATACGGTATATCCCACGTTTTGAGTACGTAAAACCCATAGAAATGTACCGTATTGTCTGGAATAATAGCGTCCCAAAGCATTAATAAATTGTTGGCATTTTTAGAGTAAAATTTAACACATACGATTAAATGTGGCTTATGGGGTGATTAATTGTAATTAAAGGGGGACTACTATTCGAAAGAAGACGGTATTTGAGAAAGGAAACTATTCCAGACAATACCGTATCAGCTTTGTATTCACTTTGACTTGATTTGTCCAGTAAAATGTTCAAAATGTTGTTTAAAATGATACATAGTTAGTAAAGTATGAGGAAATCGTACAATTTTGAGTGTATTAATCATGCTAGAAAACATGATGGCAATCTTGCTCTTAGGGAATTCCAAAACGGTGTCAAATCCGGTAGTCCCGATGGGCCAAAGTTGTTCATTAACATTGGCTAAAGTATATTGAACTCCGATTGGGAACACGAACTCCACACCTTGACTAAGATACATTGCCTTTCCTGACCTTCCACCTCCAAACAGTTGGGGTGGCCAGCTTTCCCCTCCACCAACACTCTCATAATTAGGATCCAGTGGGATTTCAACTACTTCTTCACCTAAACATACTCCTAACTTTAATACTAACATTAATAAGGACACTTTTAACCAAGGGGAACATTCCCTTTGCCTCATTTTAAAAGTGGAGTAGGCCAACAAACTGGAGGATTGCAGCGTTAAAGGGGTTCTTATTCCTAGGAAGATTGCAGCTCGCAGCTCGCAGTGTTGTTGGGGAAATAGGAATAGTCCGACAAACTTGAGGATTGCAGCGTCTAAGGGTGTTCTTATTCCTAGGAAGATCGCAGCTCGCAGTGTTGTTGGAGAAATAGGAATAGTCCGACAAACTTGAGGATTACAGCGTTAAAGGAGTTCTTATTCCTAGGAAGATCGCAGCTCGCAGCGTTTACGTAGCGTTGTTGGAGGAATGGATCAACTCTGACTGCAACTTGAACTTGAATCATTTAACTTTTGTCCTACAAAGTTTTTCTTTTTACATTCATTTAAATCTTGGGTTACGTTTACGTACTACCGTTTTTTTTGCAAGGATATAAAGGGTGTTTGTTGTTACATGTTTGGATTATTGATGTAAGAATATGTAACCCACGGTTTAATTTCTACCAGATCTACACAAGACCTGTTTCTTCCTCATCTCTCTCCATGTCTGATTGCTAAATCTACAAACAAATCTACCTGTCCACTCACTGCCTGTTGACTATGACTTTAGAGGGTTATTGTATTGCCAACTAACTACTATTACATAGACATGGGTAGAGAAGTCGGACGAGATTTGTGATTAAAAACCGCATTTTGCACCATCCTGAGTTGCATTGTAAAAAGGATAAACTAGGCTAAAGATTTGTGCATGAGAATAAGAGGTTAATGATCACAAAACCTTGGCAAGTTGACTTCTACAAAATAATCATATCAATCATCCCTTTTTTACACCTCTTTTTATTTCAAAAATTAAATTATTAGAGTTAGTAAACTCCAAGAGACTTTAAAATGTTAATCTACAGCAAAATGTAGTAATTATAGAACCTTATAGTCACGAGTATTAACCGTCCGCGTTAATTTAGCCGCATATCCTTTACATGCTAAACATGCTTATCTTTTCTTCCTTAGATTAGCCGCGGCTAATATTCGCAACTTTACAGTAATAAGATCCCTGTAAAAAGGAGAAAATACTTTATAATAATCGCAGCTTTTATTTAGCAAAAAAAATACATTTTTACAAATTTTGTTGGGGTTTCCGGGCAAATCATTCTCTATTTTTGTTGCATCAATAACTATACAATATATTTAACTATTTTTACTATTTTTCTTGTTCAAATGTTTAGTAAGACTAATCTATTCCTGGAATAAATGTATAACGACGGTTATTGAGGATAAGATAAACAACTAGGACATTTGATATTACTCAAATAATCAATCCATTTCACTCCATCTCAAATACAAATATATATTTATCCTCTCTCCAACTCTTATTAATAAATAAAGACTGAAGTTAATAAATGACTTTTAGTTATTTGGAGGAGGTAGGTTGGTTGACCAAAATAATGTAACGTTCACTTAAATAGATCTCAATCCATTTACAGGAAATATACCGTTTTTATCACCTTTTTTACCACCTTATTTTACAAGTATAGATTACTTACTGAGGAAAGACACAGTTGTTAAAATGCTTATTCTAATTATAATACTTATCGCTGATGCATCAGGTAAATTACTGCAGTTTTTCTTAGAAATTCACATAGCATTAATTGCCAATCCTAATGACAGGATTTTTACGTAGAGCATGTAAGTTAAAATACAGGTTATTAAAATACAGGTAAAGGAAGTGGCAAGACACATATAATGTTTCTAATCCTTAATTGATTACCGTATATACTGGAATAGCCTCCCGGGACAGTAATTAATATGTCGTAAGTGTTAAAGAACACTGGGAAAAGACTAGCACTATAACTCTTGAAAGATTTGATGTTGATTTCATGGAAATGACCAAATCTCTCTCGATGTGTAGCCACGTCATATAATATTTTAGAAGGGGAAGTCCAAAGATCCGATTTAGTTTAGACCGAGTTGGATGGACCTCAAAACTAAACTTTATCCTTAAATCTCTCTCCAGGTTTGAACCTAACAACTCCAGTTCTTCTTACAAGTCGAAGAAGTTTTGAAAAAAACGTGGATCTCATCTACGAAACTCCATTCCTGGAAGGAAGGGTCCGATTCCAAGCTACAAAAGGTCATGGAATTATGGTCGTAGTACAAAAAATGGACCTTCTAACCCAATCTTCAGAATCCCCTTGCATAGACAGCATAACGGTTCGTTTTATTCTTACCTTTAAAACGTTTTAAAAGATAAGAGGTTATCATTAATTATTTACGGTTCTTGCAGATCTCCAACCAAAACGGGTCAAAGAGTTTAGGACCAATTTGTGGTATTTCGAATAGAAGAAAGGGTGGAGTTGGGTTTAAACCAGCCTTCCTCGATAAGAATGGGGATATCCAGATAAGCTACAAACTGACTGAGAAACTCCAACTACGTCAACCTTTGGAGGATGGACCTCCCATTTTAAATTTTAATATAAGCATCACTCCCTTCATAGGTTTGTTATCTTTACCAAACTTTACTATAACCCCCATTTTTTGACAGCTTTCGAAAGTTAATAAACCGTTGTAAACGCACTTAACAAAGGGATGAATATCGAGCGAAGTGCTATTGATTTGGCCGTAGTAGTGTGCGCGTAATACGTCCGGAATGAACGCGTGATGTGTTCAGATTGTTTTGTAGCCCCAACCACACCCCCTGAAGGTCAGTGGGAGTGGTAAAGTAAAGTACAATGAAGTTCTTGTCCTTTTGAGAATAAAGTCTCACAATGCCCCATTTTGACCTTTTCAAGGTCAAAACGTTTGACCTGAGCCCGATATAGCTATAAAAACAACTGTTTTTAAATGTCCTAGTAAATAGCTTTCGAACGACGCCCCACTTGATGGGGATTGCTATTTAAAGTTTTGGTGACCTGTGACCGTTGACCTTGAGGGGTGTGACCCACAAGGTCCATCTTTGAACTCAATCTAAGTTGGAACCTTAATAAAAGATATCCGAAAACGGAACTCGAAAAGTTTAACCGTTCAAGAGTTAGAGCGCGGACGGATGGACGGACAGACGGACAGACAGACAGACAGACAGAGTGATCGGTCATTCACATAAAAGGCATTGCATGCCTTTAATAAACGGGAGGACAATAGTTCCACCCTAAATACGATACTAAGTTTGACTACACACGTTTAATAAGAATGACAACTAATAGGCCAAGTCACTGACCTCTTTTGTACATTACTCATTTTAATCATGTAATATTGACAGATTGACAGGATATTCTTTATTACTTCAGATATAATCAGGCTTATCTTGTTTAACTATGGAAATCCCATGCAGATAAGACGAGTGTGTATTTACTAAAGTTGAGAGTTGATTGACACGAATGAATGATTGATAGCTGAAGGAATGAAGGAATGAATCTTTGATGATGGGAAATGTTAGCGGAACGCTTACTAACCGTAAAGTCGCGAGTATTAGCCGCGGCTTGAAAAACATACTTTGAAGTATCTTTAACACGGGAGGGAAGCTCTGTTTAACATGTAAAGGATAGATGCGGCTAAATTAACGGGGGCGGCTAATATTCCCGACTTTACGATATTTCCAGTAGTAAAAAAACCTTTGGTAAATTGTTGAACTTTTGACCGAAGTTTGTTTACCCGTATAAAATGTAGAATGCCCGGATGATGCGTTCCCCTACGGAAACAGGGAATACCGACCCTGCTCGACCTTTGACCCCTTCTCCTGTATCCCTGCCGAGTACTTTTGTGACGGAGTTGTCAACTGCGGGTTCGACCGAGAAGTGGGTCTGGACGAAGTCTTCTGTCCGCAAATTGATGACGACCAAGTAAATAAAAATGATAACGATCTCCTGAAAATAATAAAGAAGCCCTACAACCCTTACATCCGCCAAATGGATGAATTACCTCCTAATTTCCGTTCAAGGGACGAATACCCGGATTATGAAATGGAGTTTGTAGGTTTCAAAGATCCTAGAGATGGGTTCCCGATTACCCTTATACTTTTTATAGCTATCGGTTTAGCCTTGCTTATTGTTGGGCGACTAAGTTCTAAAAATAAACGTCCGGAAGTTGTTGTAGTTGAAAGTGACGTTGAAATCGGCCCAGCCCGTCCTGATTTTAGTGATAGCATCAATAATAGTAATAGCAAATTTGAGAATTATGCATTTATCAAACAAGAGTTTACAACAGAGGAGCCTGCACCACCTTATGAAAGCTGCTTAACCTTCAGCACTTCTAGGTATTTAGCAACTTTACAAGTTTATATACAGGGTGGACCGGAAATACTCATGTAAACAAACCATGTTTTTAAAACCCTGGAAACAAAGGCTTGTTTACATGGTTGTTTCTGGACCAGCCTGTAGTTTGATTGAGAATGTGGACAAGTTGTTGATTTTTATATCCGGTTTTTTTTTCAGATTGCATTACGAAAGTGAGACGCCACCCTCGTATGACGAAGTTTCCAAGTTGGTTCCAACAAATTAATTAATGAATGGTTTGATATATTAATTAAAATGTAAGGGCATCTTAGTGTGTATGTAGAGCTAATATATTTTTTAAAAGAATAATTTGTAATAATGGAACTGATTATAAAAAAACATAGTAATCTTAATGCAAGAGTTACATTTATTTTGTGATGTAAAAAACGAGGGTAGGATTTTTTATCCTGTAAAGTTACAATTTGGAAACATTTTGATGCAAGAACGAGATGAACGATCCGTTAGTAAGTATTATATAAGGTGTGCTATATATCTGTATAAGAAATGTAGATAGCACCAAGAAATTGTATTCATCAACCCTTCATTATCGGGATATTTTCGTTTGTGGGAAACCCCGTTGCACATTACAGAATAAATCCGAGAAAAAACAGACCATAAGAAGGGACATTTTCCCTAAATTTAGCTGTGTTGTAAACAAAATTACGTTAATCACCTAATTGTGATCGTTTCACTCTTACAACAATTAGCTAGTTTGCGTCATAAGAATCCCAAGTAATTATGTTAAAGTTGGCCGTTAATACAGGGTGGACCGGAAATACTCATGTAAACAAACCATGTTTTTAACCCTGGAAACAAAGGTTTGTTTACATGTTTGTTTCTGGACCAGCCTGTATAACCCATCATGCATCTAATCTTCTAGACACGAAGGAACTACAGCAGGTATGTCCAATATTCTTCGCCACTAAATTTTTTTTCTCAAAAATGCCCTAAATACTTGTGTAACAATGGTAACTATTTAAAGTAATGACCCCTTTTCAGGCTAAAATCTGAGAAAGGACTGCCTTTCATGCAGTCTTTCCCTCAGTTAGTTCTGGTAGACTGCTCCCATGCTGCATCGGGTCTTGAATTCTGCATGATGATGATATGATTAAAGGATATGATATGATATTTCTAGACCTAATAGACGATATGTTTAACCAAGGGGTTAGGAGGGTACATTGCACCCCATTGTTTTCTAATGTCCCCCTGGGATTCCGGATAGGTCATATATCCTTTACTTTCCAGTGGAAGGAAGGGGAAGGGGGGTTGTACCCTCGTCGTCGTAGCTTTTGTTTTGAAATAGCAATTTTGTGCCCCCTAATTTTCCAATGTACCCCCTGGAATTTTTAATAATAAGCCCTATCCATGTTAAGCAGGCCCCGCCCAACCCCCCTAAGCCACACCCCGTCATATCCTTTACATGTTAAGCCTATTCCTCCCAGCCCCCCTAAGCCACACCCCGTCATATCCTTTAATCATATCATCATCATGCAGAATTCAAGACCCGATGCAGCATGGGAGCCTCAGTCTACCAGAACTAACTGAGGGAAAGACTGCATGAAAGGCAGTCCTTTCTCAGATTTTAGCCTGAAAAGTGGTCATTACTTTAAATAGTTACCATTGTTACACAAGTATTTAGGGCATTTTTGAGAAAAAAAAATTTAGTGGCGAAGAATATTGGACATACCTGTATATAACACTTTTCTGGTAGTGTCTGTCATGTAGATACTAAAATAATCTAAATCTGTGCTGTAAATAGATCAGAGTTCTAAAGTACAGGGTGGCCTGAAATGATGCACTGTTAGCATTACTAACTAAAGTATAGCAGTAACTATGGTTACACAGTACATCATTTCGGGCCACCCTGTATACTGGCCAAATAAACAAGTTTCCCCCAAGGTTCTGAACTGGGTCTTTTTTTTTCGTTTTTTGTGTTGGCTTGGTGTTTTTTTTACTGCTTCCGTGTTGTAAGGTTACTTCACTTGCCTTTTTTTACTGTTCAAAACGTACGGGACTCGATTTACAAAAATCCCTTCCCAAGCTCAGAAATCTATAGCAAGGACGATTTTCTTTGAAACTTTTTCACTCTTTTTCCAAAAAAGAGCATCTTTTAATGCTCTCTGTATCATTTCTAAATAAAAACAAATGAAACCATCAAAAAGTTCTGAATACATTTTCTTTTAAAAAACCAATCTGAACGTTATTTACTTTAGATTATGCGTGAAAAAAAATAAAGAAAGGAGTAGGAGTACTTATAGCTATTTTTTATTTAACTTTGTGAGTTAGTTAGTAGTATTTTGTTGGTCTTTAACCTCTGCTTCAGACGTATAGACAGTTAATAGTTAATTATATTTAGATCCCATCATCCCAAGCATAAATATGTTGTTTAGTGTCTTGAATATAAAAAAAATGTAGAAAGAAACCCCCTGTCAACTTTAATTATCATCTCCAGATCCCTGAAAACGTTAAGAAATGCTTTAATTTGACGTTCGAGACTCTCCAACTCTCTCTCTCTCTCTTCAGATTCATTTTATTTATAACTTCTCAATCGTCAATTCCGTTGGTTTGAGAACTTGTAAAAGAGTCGGTGATGCCAAGTTAAAATGTTTGCTATTTTACTTAGTTTTTTCCTCTACTCCTTCCAATATACCACACAAACCAGAAGAATCCTCCCAACTAATTAGCATCCCTTACAACTGCCAAGTATCAAGATAAGTAAACGATAGAAAGTCTCTTCTCTCATTTCCGCTAAAGCATCTAGCACATCCACTAAGACCTTTTCCCCAAAAAATGTCGGAAATACTTCAAAATCTTCTTAATACTCTGAGAGTTTCCTCAAGTTGAAACTTCAATCCTTTCGTTTCCAATTTCCAAAAACTTTCGAAATGGTAAAAAAGCCAGTTTTAGTTGACAGTTGGTGGATCCTTGTCACATTGTTTTGTACCCTTCTCCAGATCCAAGAAGGGTCTCCAACCAAGGAGAATGAATACATGAGTAAGCAAAAAGCTCCCTTTACTCTAAAAGAATTTTATGAATAAAATCCATCCTAAAATCTATCTCTATCTCTCTGAAGTATTTTTAAAGACGAACACCTCAAGGAACTACATCCACCTTGAAGGAAAGTACAGTTACAGTGCGACCCTAATTTTACAAAAAGATGACAAAGAGGTCCGTCCAGCCCCATTGGAATTTGTTATCCAAGGCCCCGAGTACCCTTATTATGGCTTGATGGCTGTAATAAATAAACTATACTTTAGACCCAAACCCGATACTAAATATCTCTCTCATTCATCCGAGGTTGATGATCCGGGCAACTTCTGTTTGGATTATATCCAAGTAGGACACTTTAATCAGGGAAATGCATTTAATTGATAGTAAAAGTTCAATGAGGGTGTTTAATAATAGTTTCATGAGGATGATACAGCAAGGACTTCTCCAAAGGTATGTGGGATTTTGAAAGGGACTTCCACAGACTACGAACCGTATGAGTTAATCGGTCCTAGGACATTCTACAGTTCAAAAGGGAGGATTAGGCTTCAAGCCTTTGTGGCTTATGATGACGAAACGGAGGAACCGTTAGGAGTCCTTGGAGCCGAAATTGTATTCACGGCTTATTCAGGTTCATAAGATCCTTCTCTGCAAGTACTTTTTTAACATGATTTAAAAAGAGATAAATATTATGACTTTTGGGATAAACAGCATGTCCGAATAGTGAGGCTGGATTGAAGACGTTGGTTCCGTGCACGGAAGAAAAAGTGATTTCCTGCATTCCATCCGCTCTCTTTTGTGACTCCAAGATTGACTGCGGATTCGAAGATGGATTTGCCATTGATGAGGAACAGTGCTATTTCTCATATTTATACGCGTTTATAACCATAATCATCCTTCTTCTTGTGGCCATCGCTATTTATGGATTTATAAGTTGGATTAAGTGGAAATCTACTGAAGGGAGAACTTCATAATAAAACACAAAATGGATACAAAAAGAAGAATGTTTTTACTTTTAAAAGGTACAATTTAATACTTCAAAACACAGGACATACAGCTTTAAGCTTGTTTTTAAAAGTAGACGCATTACATGTGCAAACTGCTGGGATGAAAATAAAGCTAATGGATTTTAATGATCTTTACTTTTTCTTGCCCCCTTTTACCTTAGTTGGTTTTGTATTAATTGGAGGTACAGAAGAGTTGTTGTTTCCAGAGTTGGGACTTGGAATCGGACCTTGTTTTAATGACAACTCTTTTTTTAGCTGGAGTAATTTCTCAATTTGAGGCTTGAGTACACTTATTTCTGTTTTTGCTGCTTTTAAATCTCGAACTATAGCTCCCTATTTTAAAAATATTTTCTTTTATGAATATCCAGTATATTAAAGCATACCAAAAGTGTGAGGTCTGATTAAAATTGTGCTTACCTGTTTAGTGATTTCACCCTCTAACTGAGCGATTTCTGCTGGATCTGGAATCGGACCTTGTTTTAATGTTAGCTCTTTTTTCAATTGAAGTAATTTCTCAATTTGAGGCTTAAGTACACTTATTTCCGTTTTTGCTGCTTTTAAATCTCGAACTAGAGCTCCCTATTTTAAAAGATGTTATTTCATCAATCCCATTGTATTATACACATCCACAACAGCCTCTCATCTCATAGCATAAGACTCGGCTTACCTGCTTAGCAATTTCTAACTCTAAATGGGCAATCTCTTCGGGCTATTATACACATAAAATAAACCCACATTTTATTACAAACTTGAGAACTCCTGTTTTGCATATTTTAATGTTAAGAATTTACAGTATTTCTTACAGTTACAGCACCAGTAGTTACAGTAGCATTTACATCCAAAACGACCTTGTTTCCTGCTCCGGGTTTAACTTTAGTTGGAGATTTCCCTTCAATAACTTGTGGCCCAGCGTATTTGCTCCTTAGAGTATCCATAAACGGTTGTTCCATCTTTTGGAATAGCGGGGTAATCTAAAACACACCGTTTTAGAATCCTATTGTTACTCCCAATTCTAAGCGTTTGCTACGATCTTTAGCACTGATAATTTTAAAATCTTGACCATACATTTCCAATCTCATGACCCGGTGGAAGGAACGGCATTAGGGATGTTGAGAAGATAGGCTTGGGTACATTCAATTGTTCCCTAAGTTGCCGGCTTACTCCAGGCATGAATGGTTCCACTAGGGTCATAATCAGGAACACCATTTGAGCACCTAGTCCACAGATCGTTCCACACCGTTCACGACTTTAAACCGTTTCAAACAATTAATGGAATGACGAATGTTGTTTAATTAAAATGAACTATTTTTATCTCAGTCTCACTCTGCCTCATTTTTATTCAGAGTCCACGGTTGTTGGCTTTGGAAGTAGACGTTTCCTATTTTGGAAATAGCTAGAATGTGCCTAAGACCATCTCTCAATTTGGTCATTTCAAGGAGGTTGACATACTCGGCTATTTCCTTGTTCACTTCCGCCACAATTCTAAAATCCTCGTTACTCATTTTCATTGCTGGGATTTTGCTTTCAAAGAACTTGACCAAGAATGACAATGATCTAGTTGTTCAAATAGAAATAAAATATATTATTTAATCATCCATTTTCCGTGATTCATAACCAGAATCCCAAACTGCAAAGTACCTGTTGACAAAATTCCCCAAGTTATTCAGCAACTCGTTGTTATTTTTTGTCATGAAATCATCCCAGGAAAAGGCGGAATCTTGATTCTCCGGTCTCACCCAGATAAGGTAGAACCTCCAGATATCCGCAGGAATACCTGTTCATTATACAAAAATACCAAAGCCATTAATTCCACTCAAAACTCTCTCTCATACTGCCTCTTTCTCAGCTACAAAATACTGATTGCAAGCAAAGGGACTTCCCCCTATAAGAATGAGCGAGTTGAGTTCATTTGTTTTATCACGAATAAAGCATCCACTAACCCAAACATTGCTAGCAAGTAAAACACCAAAAGTACAATCTCCTCAACTATTCCATTAAAGAACAAATTCCTCCCTTCCTACCCAATAATACCTATTCAAATTCAATGAACTTTACAATTCAGCCTAAACCTGACCAACCCACCTCATCTATTTCTTTGGCCCAACTTTTTCAACAGGACTTTCCCATGATTTCCTCCAGAAAAGGAGGGTGACTATCCCACCCACATCCGACCAACCAACCTGCCAAACCTCCAAACCTCCAGACCCCGTTCTTAAGAAACAGGACAGGAGGTGTAGAAAAAGGGATCCTCCCTTATACTTTCTACAACCAAACCTGGGTGGGAGTACTAGCTGAATGACATATAAAAAGTGGTCCAAATGGACTCTTCTTCTGCATAGCCACCACTCCCAAACCTCAGATTGAGACAGACTCAACAGGATGAGAGGTAGGTAGGTAGGTAGGTAGGGAGTAGAGTTTTAATGTGGAACTCTCAAGAGCCAGAATCCAGACCAAGGTCAGTTGTAGCGGATTGAGGGTCAGAGTCAAGGCTCTCTCTTCTCAACATCTAGGTCATGGAGAATATAGGTTCAAACCAAGGACGAGCTAGACCTACATTCCCCTTCTTATGACCCACATTAAACCATACACCACCATACACCTCTTTTTATTACTCCTCCAATCCTATCCTTTTTTTAACCTAAAAGGATAGAGAATAAAGATAGACTCAACTCAGTTCCCATTGACCATGAAGAAGGAGAACTAGAGGAAAGAGACATAAACTCCCATCCCTTTATACTGAGACTGACTCTGTACTAGGTGCAGTATTGGTTACATGGAATTTAATACATCAACCACGTAGAGGCTACTTTACTTCCTTTGATTTATTTTTGACCATGGGATATCTAAAGTAGTACGGCCTGTCCATGGCTCCGTTATTCTAACATTACTCCTTGTATTGTATGTTTTGTTTGTAAATAAGGAAAGGGTTCTTATTTATATCCATTGCATTCCGCTATATATTGGGACAGTCTCTTTCTCTCTCTCTCTATTGTGGAAATGAATAAACTCTTCCAAAAGTGTCAATGAGTTTGGAGTTTCCCTTGGATCGTAACAGTTTTGGTGAAGGAGGACCTTCGGAGCTTTCCATTTGGTACAAATGATCCACTTTTCTAACCATGATCTCCATCCTTCTCTATTTTATCCACTCCAAAGTTGTTCTCTATTTTACCTAAGTCGTTGGGAGAGGTAGGTTATGGTACAATTTTACGAAATGTCTTGAGAAGAGAGAGCTAAACTGCTAAATATGTAAAAGGGTTGAGACACTTTTCCATGAAACTTGGACTCATCCACTTTTGCATGAAAAGGAAAGTGTGTGCTTTATATTATTATTTTATATTAAATGTATAGGTTAGTGTTGCAGGCAGTAGTGGATAGGCCAGTTGGAAAAATATAAATATTATAAAACAAAGAAAAGCCATCCCAAATTCGTATCAATAAATTCACATTTTATAACTTTGGTACTTTTTCCAAAATACCCTACATCCTCGCCCATACACCGCCCTCACTAATTACCCCGCAATCCTATCCTTTACATGTTAAAAGGGGTAGCTCTCACATGTTACATATGCTTCAAAACTTCCTTTTTTCCATATATAAGCCGCGGTATATGGGCGAGGATTTAGGTTAGTATTCGTAGATAAATTAAATTGACATATTCTATTTTTTGATGACGTTTAAAGAAAAAAATCAAGACAGACTACAAAAAAATATTAGCAATGAATGTCAAAATGGAGTTGGTAATTTTCTAAAAAAGATTATATTAGAAAAAGAAGCGCAAGGTCCAGCTGAGTTGTTTTTCCCCCTTTGCACGGTGGCTCAGATAGGGATAAAAACATTTCACCATTTTCCATAAGAAAACGGACTTCAACGGACAGGTTAGTGAAACCTACCAAAAAATAAA